>VOMN01003792.1:0-54233 GCA_014899125.1 Orchestia grillus
CAGAAGACAGCCGCGTAGCGTCCGTTCCTTATAAATTTCGTGTCCTCCTGATCACGCAAGTGTCAGCCTTTTATTTTCTTTATGTTTGGCACTTCAATGAGATTTAAATTACACTTCATTAGCATTTCTTCACATTAGCCTTCATGCTTGACTCCAAATTTCGCATCATATTCTTACCCACGATATTCTTCCGAATTAAACTTCTCTGCTTGACTTCAGCGGTAACCTCCTCCGATGTATGATATACATATCGTCCTGCAAAATTTCTGAAGCGCACATTTCGTTTAAATTTTCGGCTTTGAATGCGACTTTGGCTGGACTAAATTATTAAGGCCTTAATTAGGTCCGCACCTGCCCTAATGTGTGATAAGTAGATAAGGAGCACCTGTGCGACCTACGCACGGCTGAATTTCAGACTGAAATTAAATGATGAACTTAAGCGTCGGACTTTACCTTAAAAATTAACTTCAACCAGCCGGTATTCTAGATACTAAAAATTCTACTATTCCTTCCTCAAGTTGATTTCATTCAAATGAAAATCGTCTCTCTAACTTTTCAATATCACATAGAAAAATTTGAATATCATTATTACATAGGAGAAAATCCAGTTTGGGTACAATAAATTACGATCTATTCCATTTCTTGAATGTTTCTTCAATAATTTACAGAAAATCCTGATTGAGAACTTCTTTTCGCACTGTTTTCCCACTTTATTATTTTCATTATTGAACAATCAAGAAGAATTCATTTAGAAATATCACGGGCTTTGAAACTGTACTTTTATCACTGTCCATTTCATATACGCCGTTTCGGTTATCAATACATATATTATTAAGTGTTTTCGTGAATTGAAATCTCAAATGAGTGGAAACTTTGCTAGGAAAGAAGCTGTTCGAATTCGCCAACAACAACCAAGTAAAAGGTTGAGTCATGAACAACAAGAAGCGGCTTAACAACTCAATGCTACTACACCACGAGATGCCCGAGCTAACTTTAAACTTCACATCTAAATGCACAAAAATTGTCTGGAGTAGACGAAGGGTGATCTGTTTTGATTAGGATTTGACACGATACAAAAACACCAGTTTCCAATGAGGTTATCATTCTTGTGCAGTGTCCGTTAGCAAAAGCCAGGGAACGAGTGTCAAATCATAGCATTGCGAGCCGAATTCTTGAAAGGCCTACTGGGTTTTATTAGTTCACTAATAGACTACATAGTAGACACACCCGCCAAAAATGGCGAGACAAACAATGTTAAATATTCAAGATTCCCTCTTATTTACATTAACCATGACATGGAATAATGTTATTTTCAGTATCACTGGTACGTACTACCTTATCTGATAATCTCACTGTTAGTTTATAAAAACGGGCCCAGGAATTTCAGCCTATCTAATTACTTTAAGAGCGTCTCAGATAGACGGACCAATTAAGTAAGCAAAGACTGTGTATTAGTATACAGTGGGGTTACCTAAGCCTACGATGTTTGAGAAGAACGTGTTTTCAAAGGAACAAACAATAATTTTTCTGTGGGGTAATAAAGAGAGAAATATTTGTTCCACCACTTAAATATTGTCTATTCTGAGCAATGGAAAATGAAGAATTTAAAAATCATACTGTAAATCCCTGAAAACTGTACATTAGTAGCTATAGTACCGTCTGCTTATCTTCTGACGAATTGTACCCATTCTTGATTCAGGTACATCAAAATTTCTGATATATTTAGCCTAACTATACACGTGATGTTTTTATTTAGTTCTTGACCGTATCATACCAATGGAATTAGGAGAAAATTTCCGAGTCGAGTCTCTGGTCAGAATTCCTAATCAGCGAGAGTATGTCAGAGAAGGCCGACATCAAACCAGCGACTCTGGGTCAGTCCGTATCAGTGATACAGAAAATTATATTTTTTCACATAAGATTCAATGTGAATAATAGGGAATCTTGAGTTTTCAACCTCATTTGTTCCATCTTTTTTGGCCGGGAACGTGAACTAGTGTAAATGAAAAAGGATTTGTGCAAAGGGAAAATAGATTTAATTCACAGAAAACAGGTTAATCTAAGTAAAAACTGATCGATTTATGATTTGAACAACTAAGTACATGAAATTTTTGAATACGTTACCTATATAATAATATTTTAAATCATTTTTCTTTTTTATGTCCATGTTTAGTGATAAAAGAAACACATCTGCCACGTTCAACTTGGCATTGCAGTTACCGTAAAGGACTACATTCCCTCATAGTCGTAAAACATGAAAGAAATATTTCATTTTCAATTTATATAAATCACCTATAATCTATGAGCTTATATTTAGTGCTGAATGCTTGGGATGAAATTCATTATATATTTCCCTCAAAGATGCTTATATAACGTCATCTCATCTTGAAACATAATTACTTATAATAATGCCTTAACAGCTGAATCTGTGATGATTACACGGTTTCAAGTCCTCAAAACTAAAGTAAAAAATTGTGTTGGCTCTTATTTTATGATCTCAATTGTTGTCATTCCCATGGTGTATTTTTTTCACGTCTTCTATACCTTTCTCTCATCGGATCTTAACTTGACCATGCTTCTTTCCAGTTCACTACAGCTGCTACCTCTCATCCCACCCGTTTAAAACTCATTCAATTTGCCACAGCTCGAATCATGCTTGAAATTCTGTGCTCTACTGAAGCCTATAAACTTGAAGCAGGAGCCAACTTTTGCCCTCTTATTGTACGCCGAAAGCTCTTGCTCGTCTCTTACTGTTCACAAGTACACGGTATCCTTCAACATCCGGTTCGCAATCGTCTTATAAGCTGTTGTTCATTCCCTCTATATAATCATCTTCTTTCTCCATTTGGTGGATGTATCTTAGCAGAATTCACAAAATTTGTACCTAAAATTCCATGAAATCCTAACAATGCCAATGTCAATTCGTTACCTTTCTCCTAATACCTTGGCATTTTCTTAAATGGTACAGTTCTCCAAACAAACTCTTTCAAACTCTAACTGGCAGCAGGCCTTTCACGAATTGGCAAGTAGGAAATATTCCAACTGAACTTGCATGTACAACGATGGTTCAGTAAACGGAGGAAACACCGCATGCAGCGTATACTCCAAAGGCTTTTCTCCTAGTACAAAACTTCCCTCACACTTATCAATCTTCAGAGCAGAATTATGTGTCATATACTGTATGTTACAGGTAAATTTACATCATCCATTTGAGGCACATTTTAAGTTTCACTGACTCACTAAGCTGCATTTCTGTCCTTAATTCTATAACCTCACCAGATCATTATCTCTTCTTATGGATTAACAACACCCTCTTATCAACTAAACGAGGTAAATCATAATAGAATGGGTTCCCAGTCTCATGGGAATCAGGGGCAATGAAGCTGTCGACAAACATGTTAAGGAGTCTACAGGCCTAAAAACAAATGTTCGCCAAGCACATAACAATTAAGAAATGAGGAAAAAATTCAAGGGTCAGTATAATAGTGCGTGACAGAGACTCTGGTCCTTTCACTTCCAACACATTCAGTATTTCAAATCCACAGTAGACTCATTTATTCCAGCAAAACTCTGTCATCCAAACCAAGTAACAATCACTCGATTATGCCTGCAAACGTGCGATATTACACTCGGTCACGGCATCTCAAAGTCCCCTCGTCCCATATACCCAGTGTATCGATGCAACTACACCTTAGAACACATTCTCATCACCTAGCCACAACTTGAACCCCACAGATAGCCTTTACTGACGTTTTGCCTCAACAAAGAAGTACCATTCGAAATACCATTTTTTCTGCGTCCTCTTGTTAAACTGGAGCTGCGTTTCTGAGTGAGATGGACTTAATTTGGCTGATCTCAAAATATATTGTCGGAGAGAAGGCGTTAATACTCAAGATGGTGATACCCTGCATAAACATCAAATAACATCAAGTGACCAATGGAAATGATAAACTGTATGTCTAGGCTACAGCTGTGGTCTTTTAAGTTGAGCGTAATTTGTAAGGAACACGATAACCCAAACCTCATTATTTTCACTTCGTGATTAAAGCATAATTTAATATTTTTGCTATTTTCAAGCAATTCGTTTTTTTCAACTTTGCTTAAAATCTATTGTTTTGATCGGTTATTAATTTAAACAATCGAGTTAATTTAGCGTGTTTTGCCAAGAATGTATACGTCATCTTGCGGTACACCAGAAGTGATCCTGTGTTAGTCGTGAAAATCCTGTACCATGGGTTCGTTCAAGACAAACTCGCTAACATTTGGTGTGGGGCCATGTGGTGCTGCAAAAATGGTCACCTGAGAAAGAAGAATTGGACAAACGTGGAGCTTCGAAGTATATGTGACCCCAGTGAGATAGCTTTATTTCAAAATTTTAACATTTTGATGAGATAGCAGTTATTTCAGGGAAAGTTTTGAGTTCGATAATATTTCATATGCAAGCCCAAATTTTTTATCTTCTTCAATGAACTTTTCATAACATTACGTATGTTGGTAAACAGTGACAATGGAAGCCGTCAGAGTGTAGGTACAATCTTGTATAGATTGGTAATAATCATATTTAGATTAAAGTTAAAGGTTTGTTAAGACTAATGTGAACAGTAAAATTAAGTTAATTTAAATGAGCAATTAATTTGACAGTTTACCATTGTAACCCAGAATAGTTGTAGTATGAAGCTTCAAACCTTATGCTAGAATTGAGATTTCATGTTTTAATGGCTTCATTATTGATTTACGTTAAAAAAAGTCAATCTATTTCAGTTCTATAGAGAACTTTTTAGAGCATTGTAAATTCAATCTTATGGATTAAGTACTATTTGTTCAATTTATTAGATATTTGTTACTGATGTGGTCTCGTGATCTTTGGCATTGTTGGCAAATACTATTACCTTTGCTAATGTTATGTTGTTATTAATTGTTATTGCTTTTACTTCTTATCATTTGATTTTTCAATTTTAAATTGTCTACACATTGGGCCACTAGTGTACTAACCAACCAGTGTTGCATAGTTGTTTACCTGTACCCTAACACTCATTTATTGGCATATACTGGAAATGATTACCCTGAAATTATCAAAATAAGTTTATATTATTAAGCTGAGTAAAAAAAGCAAAAATTATTAAATGTTTAACTTCAGAATATAAAAGTGCTACCATATTTGAACTTGATATCCATTATGAAACAGATTCTCTATGAGTATCCATCTGTAGCTAATGTGTTCAATTTAAATTAGATATCTATCAAATGTAGTAGGTACAGCACTAAACAAGTCTCTAGATTGGTTTGGCATAGTACAAGCAAATCATATTGTTTGATTAATGTTAGGGACTTATATTAGAATATTCTGACTTGGTAGAATTTGGGACAAAAGGCAAGTAATATCAGCTTGGAAGCTTGCAAACAATTATGTGTTCAGCTCAGGTACATATGGTTTTGACTATGGCATTTGCAGAGACTAAAGATTTTTGGTTTCTGAACTGCATTTATACTTTTTTATTCTTGAAACTAATTTCCTATAAATTATTCTGTCTTACACACCTTACAGCTCTTGTATTAAAATAATGATCATTCAGGAAGAAAATATATTGGCCTACATTATGAGCTATTGACCAATATTAAAAAAAAGTATATAAATATTATCAAGTAAATGGTAAGGAGTTGGAGTAGGGAGTCAAAATTTTTGAAATTCTGGGAGTCAGACCTTATACCTTCTGAATGACTTTTAATTAGTTTTGAACTCAATTTGCATTTTGATTGCAATGAAAATAAGAAATAATTTAAAAAAATGTTGATCACTTTGTTTTGAGTAGTTAGGGTATTGTGCACAAAATATACTACAATGTCAACTCATTTTCAGTCTCATAATTTTGAGTGTGTTTTATTCAGGATTGTGTTCTAAATATTTTTCTTTCCACCCATGTATATGTTACAGCAGCATTATATATTTTTCCTTTTTCAGGATACCTCAAAAATCCAGCCTATAAGTCATAAGAGCAGTTCTTTTTATATGTATGTAAGACTGTTTTAAACAGGAACACTAGTTTTATGTTAGTCTGAACCAACAATGAGCATTTTTGGCAAGTCACATTTTGTCTCAAATGGCATTTATGGAAGCAATGTTATATCAGTCGAGACTGACCAGAGAAACTACAAAGATGTGGTCATCACATGCAGCAATTGCATCAGAGTGTATGAGGTAAGTTAACTGTCTAACTGGTGCTGAAATAATGTGTGTTATTGCCAGTCAAGTGTAAGGATTGGCCAGTGTTGACTTGTCCTTTTACTTGTGTGTAATTACTGGGATCTTGTGTCAATTTCCCATGCAAAAATGGGGGTTTAATTGTTAGCTTACAATGACTTGTCCTTGTACTGATTTTCTTCTTTTATCAGCCCAAAAAATGAATGTGTTGACATTGACCTATTTTGACTAAGCCTGTTAATATTATCATTTGAACAGAAGCCCTGATCAGAATTACTCCATACAAGTATACGTGCCCCAACCAAAAAAAAAAAACAGGATTTACCCTAGTTCATTCTTAAAATGAATGCATTTTTTTCAGTGAAGCTACTCTTCATAGTGTCCTTCATAGTAGACTATTCATAAACAAACTGTGTTTACAAAAATACTGTCAAGATGTATTATATTGAATGAGAGATTTAGCTGCCCTTAGATTACCTTAATTTATGATACAATATTCAGTATGCTATCTACAACATTGCCACATATCAGCACCACTTGCAGTAATGTTCTTTATGATGGGTTATGAAGTGTTAGAAATGAAAATTGTGTAGGTATAAAAACATGACTACTATTATTTTTATAGTGGAGATTCTGGGTTGACACTAAAACATATTGTAGTGTAATTATATAAGAAAAATATTAAATTATTCCTTTAAATAAAGTATGTAGTATATTATTTTCTACATTTGATATATGAACTCTGAAAAAAAAATCATTAAATACCAGGAATTATGTGGTAGAAAATGAAAAGCATGATTTCATCCACAGTACATATATATGCTACGAGTTCATGAAAGTCATAGTAAGAGCTTTTTGAGGGCTTGTGGATGGTGTTTATCAACTTGACACCTACTCAGCATCAGGATTCTGTGCAAAGAATAATTTTCAGTTTTGTGTATTTTATGTCAAGTAGGTATAGTAGAATAGGTAGGTTATTCTTCAAAAATTTAATCTATTTCACATCTTAGTGTAGCAATGAACAATTTTTTTCATTCAAGTCAATGTCTGTAATGTTAATATAGGTACTGTAGTCTTGAAAAACTATTATGTTTTGTTTTTAAAGGTTTTTTTTCTGACAACTATGCAGCTGAGTAGCTATTTTTCAAGTCATAACATTGTGAACACTTTCTTTAGTCAGTTTCTTTTCATTTAGCCATACCTACAACAGCTTACTACCAATGTGTGAGAGATTTGTCATTACATTTGTTATCACACTCATTCCTTTTTTTCAGTTGTCACTTTATTTCATTTTCACTTTTGGAAATTATACAGATATTTGAATATGCAATTTTGCTTTGCCTCACTGTCTTGATAATCTGAAAGCTATTCACAAGGTTAACTGTTATTTCAACCCTAATAGTAACCTTTCTTATTTTAATAACTTTTTACTTTTTTATTTTTTGATGCTTGGTGAAGACTTAAGCAACTCATTAAAAGGGCAGGATACTGTTAACACACATTTGACACTCCAATAAACATTGTGACAGGAGTGCCAAATTAAAGGTAAGTTTGTCTCTCCCAACCTACTAAAGACCTAAAAGAGTTTTTGTGTATTTTGCACAACAAAACTCTAGTAGTCATTAACCAGTGCTACAATGTTTTTAAAATTGGTCTCTTAACCAATACCTATGTTTGCAAATAGAAATGTTTGTGATCTATGCTTCTACCGTACAAAAATTGAAATCCCATTTTTGCAAATTGTGACATAAATATTGGTCATTGTATTTTTGTGATTCAAAAGAGCTAAAACTGGGGCATTATTATGTATAGTGTGTGTTGTTAATTCCTGAAAGAGGACTTATTGCATGGCAAATGCTCCTAACTACTTTTTTAATGTTATTCAGTCACAGAATTCTGATAGTTGTCTACTGAGAAAATACCAAAATGACGTGTGGCAAGATATGGTAGGATTTCATGTCAAGATTCTCTATCGTGTTGTTAATCCAACAGCCGAATGAACGCACCATCATCGAAAGCTGGTTGTTCAAGAGCTGGATGGCTCCTGTGAGTGGCTGTGTGACATCAAGTAAAGGGGAATTTTATTGCCCTGTTGCTGCCAATGCTCTTCTCAAGTGGACAGCAAACCAGAAACAGCTGGAGAACATGCCTCAAATCAAGGTATGCCTTTAATATCTGCAAACATAACTTTGTTTCTTGAAATATTTACACATTGTTCAGTTATGTAATAGTGTAGTAAATTGTGAAGTTTTGGTTTTTTCCTAGTAATTAAAATCATCTGATTTTAGTTAAATTCTAAAAATGCTCCATGTTGCTTCATAAATAATCTATGTAGTCTTTCTCAATGCACCTTGTATGTGTTTTTGGATACATATACTCAGTGCAAAATATAAAGAAAAACCACCCTTAGAGTCCAGTATATGTTTTACAGATACAGTATAATGATTTCATCACAAAATAAAATATATTTTTCATTGAAGATTTTTTTGTGTCCATCAGAAGTAGGCAATCTTTCAGTTTTTTCTTGGTTTGAGTAATAAATCTTTAATGAGTTGTCTGATATTCTACTTCAAGACTTCTAAGTTTTGTGTAACTTGGTATTGGTATCAGCTTTGATTTGGAGTCAGGTTTCCAGACTGACTGGGTTGACAATATTTTTTGTAGTATTTGAGATGTAACTATTCTATTTATAAGCTGTTTAATGTACTTTTAACTCCAAGGAAGTTCTAAGCCTTGTAATTCAAATGTTAATGTTTCATTAATTTTCAGTTTGGAAGCAGTGTGACCTCCTTGAAGGCCATGTCAGGTGCAGTGTATGTGGTGTTTGAAGGGGGCTGCATCGAGGAAATATCACACGCAATATTTCACCGAAAAGTGAAGAGGCCGCAGCTGTTGCCTCCCTCATTCACAGTGCAGCAACTTCTGCTGGGCGAGAACTGGGTCACTGCTGTTGCTACTTCCACAGTAAGGGCTCATTGAGCTAAAATTTTTAGTTTATGAGTTTATGCAGAGAAATTTACATGCGCTTGAAAATTGAAGCACATGGCAGCCTCTTGTTGCTGAAATTTTATGCCACCATTGCCACATCTGGTGTCAGAGTATCTGTATTTGAGTTATCAAAGCTTCCAGTTTGTAGGCAGTGTAGGAATCCGTGTCTGTTACATTGGCCAATTAGTCACTATATATGTATTTGAATGATTACAACTTACACTTTTAGTATAATTGTAGTCATGTGAAATTGATTCCTCTGTATATGTTCTACAAGTCTGTATGTTAGACAAACACTTGCAATCCATCTGTTGCAGCATTAGTTTTATAGCTGGAAAAATGATGGTTAATTTTCTAAGTACCCTGAGCTGATTCTTGCTTTGGTTGAATTACCTATGTTTGCATGTCTTAAGATCGACTTCAACAGGCATCAAGTGTAGCTCCACAGTTTAACATGGTTCACTTTAGTGAGAAATGAAACTTTTACTTTCAGAGTTGAAATGAACTACAGGGTTTCTCACTATTTGCTCTGTGGTTTTCATAAGAAGAATAAATTTAAATTACTGCATTTGTGCAGGGTTTTCTGTTGGTAGTACTGCTCTGCTGTACCTAGCTAAGCAAGAAATGACAGCCCCATCATTAAACTGTAAGGCTCTGAAGTAAAAGTGAATCATTTTCCAAACCTATGTATGATATTTCTTTTCAAATATAAACACAACCCATTACACTATGCCTCCCTTAGTGATGTTTTACTCTTACTGTTGCCTCTGATTTTTCTCATGTTTTCAATTACAATGGGCCATGCTCACTATACAATTGCCAGGTTGAGGTCATGCATGGCCAGGTAGTTGGAAATGCAAGCTGACAAGCTCGTGTTCAGGTCGTGTAAGGCTGCCAAACATGACGGTCACAACACTGCCCTCTACTAGTGTTGTATGCATTTGTGTTCTGTGTTTTCACTGCATTTTATTGATTCAATAAACTTTCCTAAATTAATATAGGGTTTCATGTACATGTATAAGTATGAGAGGGGATAAAAAAGTTTGAAGAATTTTATTATAACAATAAAAATGTAGGAAAATTAAGGTAGAACATGTCAGCACTTATCACCGAGTATTTACCTTGCCTTGAGTTACTTGCAATCAGTCATGCGCTTACTATTGTACAAAACAGACCCTCAGTAAAAAAGTTTTTTTTTTAAACCATGGAAAATGGATATTTTGAGCTAACATTGAATGTCAAATTTTTGGTGAAACTCGAGTGGAAACATGTAAATCATGGGGGTTTTAAAAAAAACATTCTGGTACTATAGCTTCAATGAAAACTACAGTACTGTCTGAGTGAATTCAAAGAAGAAAGAGATGACTTGCAGTGAAAAACAGACCAGAAACATCGAAAAATGACTGAACATTTAGATGGCTCAAAATTTAACTAAAGAAATCAAAGAATAACAGTTAATCAATTAGCCATGTCCCTAGACAATTTACATGGCTTAGCAAATTCAATTCTACATGATAATTTGGCGCTAATCAAAAAGCTTTCAGTTCAATGGGTCTCAAGAGCATTGCCCTCTAATCACCTGATTCTTCTAAGTGATTTATCCTTGACAATGTTTTACGAAATTGAAAATGATGGACATTTCTTGGCCAAAATCATCACTGGAGATGAAACCTGGATCTCTCAGTATGATTTTGAATTTAAACAGCTGTCAAAATTATGGCTTCCACGTTGGTCCTTGGGGCCAATCGAGTTCAAATTGTAAAATTTTGCTCTAAACGTGGTCACAATTTTCTGAGCTTCAGATGGGGTGATACTATTAGATTATCTTGCAGACCTAAAAACTGTAACAGGAGCTTACTGTGCTGTAGTTTTAAAAGAAACTGAAAGATGCTTCAGTCCAAAAACGAAAATGGAAACTTTTTTAAAATTCCAGACTTTTTGATCCTTTCTCATATGTTTCTCAACAGTGTAGAATTGTAAAATAACATATTGAGGGCTGTTACGTGCAGATAAGTAAAATGAGACAGAGGCAAGAGAATGCATCCCTTTCAACAAATTAATATATAGGTCTGATGCATGATTGTTTGTTATACCATTAAGCTTTCAGTAATTCGAACCAATCATTTAGTGGAGCATGCCTGTAGTTTAAGAATTTATCATCAGTATCTTTGTCTGTTATTAACTAAGCAGTACATGTTTCATAGTTTAACTATTGTAATGCTGTGCACCGAGTGAGTAGTGCGATGATTTTAGTGGATGTATGTCTATCTCCCATATTTTTGTACTTGAAAACGTTAGTGTCATTATGTTCTACAGACACTGTTGGACAAAATGTTATAGGTTTATATGCCCCATATACACAACCCCAGCATACAGTCTGTAATAAATCATTAATCCATTGTTTCTCAGTGATCTCGCATGCAATTGCTCAATAAAATTTAATCTTTTTTCAAACTAGAGGGATCCAAAAAAATGTTCTCACTATTCTGAAATTATACCTGAATTTGTGATGGTTTCTATCATTGGGAATCAATAACCAACATGTTTCATTTTCTTGCATCTATTTCAAACATCATAAAAATATTTGAAATTATCAGTTTCAAGGTTTTTAATTGAAATCAAATTATAAACAACCAGTACATAGTTTGGACCCCTCAGGAGGCCTATGATAGGCAATATGTTTGGGTTTGCCTATTGTATGCTATGAGGCCTGGCATCCCCAGGAGGGCACTGTTAAGTTGCCTAAGCTGTAGCTATGCCTTCAGAACTTTTGTCTTGCCCACTTTACCAATTGTTTTCTATCTATTTTTTGTCTTTTCTTTCCCTTCATTCGTACTTTTCTATTTCTATGCACAAGGAATCCTGTGTGGGAACCAACCTGGTGAAAAGTTCAACTTATTTCTGTACATCAAAGTAAATTGTACCTTCTTTGCTCTTTTTGGATCATATTTCATGTGGGGAGGGAGCTTTAATAAACTAATAATCTAGTCTTATCTCAAACAGGCCAGCGTACCTGATGTACAGAATGAGAAGCTTTAGATCGTCACTGATCTTACGAGTTCACCTTATTTCTCAGTTATTTTTTATGGTAGAGAATTCCTGATTAATGCAATGTGTTTTTCTGCCAAATTTATTGTGTATACAGGAAAATTATCCAAATATCTAAAATATTGGAATGATGGCATACATTAGGTTAGCTCCTTGACAATGGGTTAACTACATAATTAGTCGCAAGTTATGTATCCAAAAAGATAGCACGGAAACAGATCAGAAACTATGCATCCCTGGAACATGTTTTGTTTTTGGGGAACCGACCAAAAATGTTACCCAGAAATGCATCCTGATAATCAATTGCGGATAATTAATCGTGATGTATGATCCCCAGAAAGAAGACGGCATCAAGACGAGCATCTTCCAGTACCCGCAGGGCTGCACGGACCCAGCCCAGGTGGTGGAGTTCCTGCTGGCGCGCCCTTCACTGTCCCTGACGGGGGTGTGCCTCCTCAGCTACTGCAGGGCCGTCACCCTCTGTAAGGCCTTGTGATAGGAGTCGTATATTCAGTGCTGGTGTACGTGGTGCTCTGGGTGGTGGGTGGTGCTTTGGGTGCTCTGGTGGTGGGGGGATGCGTGGTAGGACTGACGTCACAGGTGGTGGTGTTGACGCTTCATGTGGTGGCTGCTCTAAACTCCTTTTCATTTTCGAGAAATATAGGAATGATTTTTTAAAGGTATAATTTTAACCCAAAATTCGCTGCCACGCCCTGATGAATACCAAGCGTTAGCAGTCGCAATTTTAGGTGCAATATTTATGGATGTACCAATCTTTGATTGATGAGATGATCAGGACAAGGTATGCCTTGTATTTCCCTACGGGGTACAAGAGTCGGTGATGTGTGTCTATTGTTTAAAAGTCTTCAACTTTTATTCTCCCGAGATCTGATCAATAATATTTGAGCGCTAGACCTGAACGCATCAGAATTCCTGGAGTGCTCATTTTTTGCATAAATTTTGCTTGTGTAGGCTGTCTCGAACCCTTGTCTGAACGCTGCCGCTTTGAGCTTACTTCCCCTTTTTAGCCACTGGGCCACCGAGGTACTGTAATTGTTTTGACCAGGTTTACAATAATAATCATAACAGTTATAATAGAAATGATGCGTACTTTCAGACATTTTCAGTTATCGCTGAAGATGGTCCAGCATTGGAAATGTTAGCTCATCTTGCTCTTCTATTCATCCTCATGAAAATAACCATTACCTTGTCGTAGGGAGCAACGGCGAGCTGTGCGTGAGCGCCGTGTGCCACGAGCCTGGCCAGGACCAGAGCCCCCACCGCCCTGCGCTCACCGTCCGGCCAGTCGGCCGCCTGGGGGGCTTGGTGGACTGCGGCCGCCCCGCCCGCCTCCTGCGCCTCTACGACTGGGTCGTGGCAGTGCTCGGCCTCGATGTCTCCAAAGATGGCGAGTTGAATGCTCTTCTCAACAAATTTATTTCGAATTCCTGTTCTACCCACTATCAAAACAATATGCCGCATTTTAAAGTGAATTAGATGGGAATAAATTTCCGGGTCCGTATTCCTGAACAGCGAGACTGTGTCAGAGACGGCTGTCCGTATCAGTGATACAGATAATAACGTTATTTTACGTGAGGCTTACCATGAATACGAGCTCGTGTCCAGCAATTTAGCATCATCTGTCCTGCCATGTTTGGTGAGGTGCCGTGTTCTATGTAGTTTTTAGTTTTGTGAGGAAAATACCTCTGAGGAAACGGAGCGCTCGCTGTTCTTCCGATTCGTTTCTTCGTGTTGATGGACCAGGTCGGCCTTCGTGGTTGCTTAGATTTTCATCATAAGTTTCACTATGAAGCATTGGGCTGTCAACTCATCTTTTTCGTTTTTCTAGAGTTGCTTCTCAAATTTCCCAAGTCCGAAGGGTACGAGCACTTTCTAACATTTGAAGCTTTTGGATACTTTATTCATATAACATCTGGTATCCACGATACTGTTGATCCTAGCTCGTGTAGTTTTTTGTCAAGAAAATCATTTTTTGTAGAAGAATTATCAAGTTAATATTTCAAAAAATTCTGTACTTCGGTATCCAGAATACGTACTATTTGGCGTTTCTAGAACAGCTTACGCGCTTTTATTTCTGAGCGTATATTCAGGCCTATTTTATCCCTGTTTAATTAGATGGGAGTTTGTGTGCACATTCAACAGCAAGTCATAAACGTCATCAAAATTTTAGTATTGTACTACTGTAGAACAGCCGTGACCTGTCGGGTCACTATTTTAAACTCCCATTTGTACCTCTAAGGATTCTTCTGTTATTTTCTAACAAATATCTAAAGCCAAAGAAAGCGACTCACTCACTTTAGTCTTTGTGAAGCGGAACTATGAGGTGATGTAACAACCTGTATTCAATTACTGAGAGTTGAATTTTTAATTTTTGCTCTACGTGATTACTGAAGAGTGCGCACTGTTACAAACGAGCAAGCACGCAAAATGATCAGAATTTTTGTATTAAACTAGATAGTGTCATATAGTTTCGAAGGGAGGACGTTTGGGAATCATTATGAAGAAAACTTTATTTCCAATTTCTATTTTACCCACTGTCAAAACATAATATCTACAATCGTGCCGTCTCTGTCACCAACCGGTAATCCTGTCCCTCTGCCTAGTTTGACTATGCCATGCCCATAACCCTCATCAAATGAATAAGATGCTCTGGGAAATCAAATTGCCTGTATCATGAAAACGCCAATTACCGCCTTCAGTCGTCCGGCGCCAAAATTGTGCGCCTTGAAAACGAGCTCTGCGAAAGCGCTCGAATGCTCCGCCAATAAAATCAAGCTCTTGAGAATTCGAAATAAAGTTTTCTTGTACTAGATAGCAATGCACAGATAGATAAAAAGATAAATAGATAGCTAGACAAACGGGTTAATCCAGCGTTACCCCGCCGGACGTGCAGGAGGCCGCATCGCGCTGTGGGACGTTGAGAACCACGTGGAGGTGGCGAGACGCAACTTCAAGCTATACCAGCCCTCCCTGCGCTGCTGGGCGGGCGGCCTGGGGGAGAACGGGGGGGCCATCCTGCTGCATGAGAAGCAGGAACTCACCGTCGTGCCCCTCAACAGGATGCCCGCCAGGGGCATCGCTCCCTATGTCTTGAATCAGCCGCCCGTGTCAGGTGAGAGGCTGATTAGTACGTGTTCGCTCTGACTGATATGTGAAATGTGCTGTTTGTTGTATATGTTGTATGATTCAAGGGAACATCTTAGGTACTGGGAGCAGTTTGAGCGTCCCGTCCGAGCCACACTGGTGTGCCGCCTATAGAGGCTTTAGTGTTTTAAGCTTCCTTTCCCCCATGGAAGCGCTCCGTATGGGGTACCAAACCTCGCGAAGCAAGCACTCTGCCACTTGCGCTTTGTAGCCATCTATAGCACAACGTGTTCAAATCCTTAATTTTCAGTTGCCTGCGCGGGAGAACTTGCGCTCAAGACCTGGGTCCAACCGGGCAAGACCGAACAAGATGCGTCTCCCGCCACCACAGCGGAGAGGGCCTCTGTAACCCCTAACATCGACGCCCTCATCCGGAAGAAGGACCTCGAGACCCTCGACCTCTCTCTGTGAGTCCGGCTGGTGCCTGCCCTCTGTTGGCTTTTGTGCAGGAGTAACTTCCCGAGGTCATTTCTGGTCAGCTAGGCACACTGGACAACCTAATGTCACCTAGTCTCACTGGGTTATTGTCGAAAGGGTACAGTGTATTTTATCCAAAAAAATTGTGTGTTTCACTGATAAATTGCGAAAATTAATACTGTATGCTACTCAACTTGAACGAGTTTAAGAAATTGTAGTTTTTATATTATAAATGTCGAATTTCTGCCTACGCTGCTACTGAAGGATCTGTGGGGAGTTTTGTTAGGTAGTGTGCAAACAAACATTTCAAAGTATTAGTCTTACGTGCTCATGTTCGTGAAATGAAAGCTTAATAACAAAATACATATTCTGTGCGTTGAAACTAGCGTAGAATATGAACATTTTATCTTCGAGTAAAAGCTTGGGGTCAAGAGGTAAGAATCGTTCCGCGGAGGAGGCAAGGCCGCGTGCGGAAGATTAAAATGAGTGGAGGGCCGTGGTGGACGCAGCCCTGGTGGCCCGGACCATCTTTGCTGCGTGCCCTCGCGGGGTCAAGGGAAGAGAGGGGAGAGATACGGCCGGCAATGATATTATGGGAGTCAACCGTCCATTTCAGTGAGGTCGCAAGGCAGGTCTCACGAGTGTTTTTCATCGCTAACGGCCGGATGCCTGTCTTTTGCTGCTGTCTGAGTGAAGGGTCCAGAAACTATTGGATGTCGAAGCTTCGCTTTTTTTTCAGAACTGTGAACCTTCGTTCTTGTGTTTTCTTGTCTGTTCTCACGCTTGTTCTGATACGAATGTTTGGCGTGTAGTTTCTATGTATAATGTACTGAATTTCATCAGCTCGCCTGTACTATATACTGAATTGAGCCTAATTGGTAACATATAATTAGAGCAGAATGTTCATAATTAGACTCAATGTACCTTGCAGGTGCGTCGCCACACTTGTTAATGAAGCGACTGAGCGCCGCAGTCTTGCCCTGGCGTGCGAGATCATTGGTTGTTACAAGAAGTCTCTTCCCGAGCGCTGCATCGTCGACCTCATGACGCTGCTGTTCGCGGCCGACTGTTCTGATCTCGCGTCGACCGCTCTTAAATACGTCGACCTTGCGAGCTACGGGCCAGCTTCGGCGCCGCTATCTTTAAAATCTTTTTTCGAGCGTCTAGGGAAAAATACTCAGGAACCTCTCGGTGAATATACAGCCAATACCCCAGTCAGAGAAGCGCCTGGCAAGCGCAAACGAGAGAAAAGCTCATCAGGCAAGAAAAAGGCCAAGAGAGCGAGGATGGATGGCACCCTGGACAACGGCCATGAGGAACTGACCAATGGCGGTAGTCCGGTATCACGGTTACCCAACGGACATGCGCCGCCAACCGATCAGGCACCAGCTTCTGAAGGTGAGTGAGTAGAACGGTTTGAACCTTGTAGTATGAAATCATTTCCGTGTATCAATTGTTTTGCCTCTCGTATGGATCAAACTGAACACGAGAACAACCCCGTATCTGTCTGGGCAGCTGTGCCCGTAATTTTAAGTAGATTCAGATTGTTAAGATTGTATAATAGACTCGAAGGTACTGTACATTCACCGTAGAGTCCATGCTCTAGACTCAGATGTACAGGACATTTACAATTCAAATTTTGTCTGTGATGTAAGATGCCTACATCCCATGACGAAAAAGCTTTTATGAATATTCATAGAATTCAATTTCCCTCTGAGGGGGCATAGGATAGGCAATAATGTTAAGGTAGTTAGGTTTTTCTATGCCATGCGATAGGGACTAGCATCCATTGTTAGGTTACCTCAGCTTTAGCTAGGCCTCCGGGACTTCTATCTCACGTGCCCAATTTGCTTCTTTCCATTTCCATGCCTTTTTCACTGATCATTCTTTATTTTTTTACCTTCTCAACTTGCTGTTTCTATGCGCAAGAGACCTGTGGGAACACACCTTGTGCATTGATTCCCCAAACTCTCAAGTCCATACTTAATAGTCCCTTCTTTTTCGGTGCGAGATAGTCCGAGTTACTAAAGCGCTACTATCCTGACTATTACTACTACTACTCCTCCTCCTCCTCCTCTTTCGTTCAGTTTTATAGACTTGTCATGCAGTTTAGCTGGGTGATTGTGAAAGGGCAATTTGATATTTGTAGACAACCTGTTCATTTTAAACCTACGGTAGAAAGGCTAGAATTGAAGCTGTCGTTAATTCGTTGCTTCGCTGGTAAAATGTTCATTATTTCAGACTCCTGCTAGTTTGCACAGACTACTCGCTAGGTTAGTGCAAGTAATGTATCTGTAATACCTGTGATACGGTATGTGCTTCTATGACCTGTAAAAATTTGCACCGATTTTCTTTGTAGGGGGGAATAGATTTCCAGGAGACATCCTGCTACGCGTGCCTCTTTAACTGAGTGCTGCGTCTGTGCTGAATGCAGTACTCTAGCGTGCGCAGGGAGGGAAACTTATTTTGAGTTATGCCCCTAGTTTATCTCCCTTCAAGGAGACCAATGTTCAGGGTAGTTATTTCACGTGGCTTATTCTCGACAGACGACGCGTGCCCCATGTTCGAAGGAGGCTGGCTGCTGCTACACCAACTCCTGTGCGCGCCCTTCACCCAAGAGTTCATGATGAAGGAACTGAGGCGCCTTCCCTTCAGGAACGCCCTCTCTCTCGTCACCTACTTGGGGCGTCTTCGGGAGTACAGCCCCGTGCTGGAGTTCGCCTCTGCAGCGACTGATGGCGTTGATGGCGAGCAGTGCGACACCCACAACAGTAGCCGTGCTACCCTAAGCTCCCTCAAGTCGCGCAACATGAGAAGGAGCTCAGTTCTAATGAAGCCCTCTCAGTGGGACGACGCTGACGCACTGCACGTAGGTGCTGACGTACCTAGCGGCGGAACTGACCAACCTGAACAGAAGCTGTTGCAGGTCGTGCTGCCTACAACAGATGTCGTGGTTCAGTGGCACTTGATGCTGTACCAGGCGCACGAGCAAGCTATCTTGCTCGAGATGGAACTGCAGAACGCCGGTTGTCTTAACGATGATGACCTGAAGGTGGGTTCTGAGACCAGGCTCATAGTAGGCCGTTACGGTGCAGTAGCTAGTACTGTTAGCCGTGACCCGTTTGGTCACAGTTGGAAGTTTACGACCGTCTAGGTCATTTGGAAGGAGTATGGTAAAAAAGTACTAGTTGTTACGACCCGTTCGTGAACTTGGCCGTAACTTCCATAGATTGCGTCACGAAAAGCTTACGTCAAGCAGATAAACTGAACAAGATTTTCAGACTTAACGGTTCATAAATTCATGGGAAAATGATTCATGACGAGTGAGCACATTTTATTTCCTTTTTGCTTCCATCGGCTGAAGTATCGATGGCTTACAATTGGTCACCAAATCAAATTATCCTCTCTACGTTTGTATTGAGAGGGGGGATATATATACTTGTTTAAGATATAGTACTACAATTGACGAGCACATCAACAGCCTAAAAGAAATAAGAAGTGGTCCGTTGAGCTAGACCTAAAGGCAACGTGACGCCATGTGTTAAACCAATTCGATCACTTCTCTGCCTGAAATAGGGTTCTCACTCAATATTTGGAATCGCACGTTGAGATTGACCAAGCTTGGCACACCCGGATTCGAATGTGTTTTTTGTTCCGAAGTCCACTGGATCGGGGTTAGTTGACGTGAGTACCAACTGTATTGTTATTGCGTTTACATTGTTTAAAACGCGTCATCCTTGTACAGGAGAGCACGCAGAAAGCGATTGTCATTCAGTGCATCTTGGGAATTAGCAGTCCTGCGTAAAAAATTCCCTATGTAAATTGAAAATAAAACTTGAAACTTGAAAATGAACCTAAACTTGAAACTGAAATTTAATGTCATGCCCTTAGTGTAAAGGCGAGTAATCAAAACGACAAAGTCGAACTAATACTTCTTGTAACTAAATTTCGTAGTCTGAGCTGAGGCTCCTTAGTTGCGAGTTACTGTGACCTTGGTGGGGACATAGTCATAAAATTCTTCGTCTAACGCCCCGCCCTCGTGCAGGAGGAAGAAGCGGACGCTGCCGACTTCCTGGAGCTGGCTCACACGGAGGAGTTGCTGAGCAAGGAGGCTGACGAAGAGGCACAGGCTCCCGTTGCTGTAAAGACCAGCCTTCCCGACCCGTTGTATTCCACTGAAATTATTACATTTCCTTGGTAACGAAGTGAGCAAATTCGTCTTTCCATATCCTTCTCCGTTTCCATCGACTGGAGAGTCGATGGCTCACAATTTGGGAGTTGCAAATCAACGGTGACTCCATGCTCTCTGAATCGTTGAACTGTGATCAGTGTGCCAGATGTGCCTTGGTGTTTGCGTGTGTTTTTGAGGTGTCAGTGTGCTGCGATTGTGCCAATGGTGCTAGGGATGTTCACGACCCCCTAGTGATGTTCACGATTCTCTAAGGACATTTACAATGCGTTAGGATGGTTTACAACTCGAGTTGTGATGTGTACAACTTGGCAGCGTTGTGCTTAACCAACGAGAGATATTCTTATCACGTACATTGAAGGTCTGCTGCTCCCCGCGACGTCAAGTCGTCTCATGTCATCCTCTCTCTCCAATTTTTTTTTTACTTTTTAACAGACGATGATGCAGCACAAGTTGTCAGGTTTTGGCTATTACGGGACATAGAGTAGGTTATAGGGTCAGTTTAGTGAGGTTCTTCTATATCAGCGAAGTATGCATGAAAATGGAATACAGCAGTGTGGGCACAAAAAATAGTCCCGAAGGCCTAGCTGTAGCTCAGGTAATCTAGCAGTACCTCCATGAGGACGACACTCGCCAGATCAGAGGATTGACAAACCTAACTATTGCCCATGGCCTGTCGTATAATGCTTATAATAATAATACTTATCATGCTTCGTTTCAATTCAGGCGGAGTTAAGGGCTATGGTATCCCCCCCNCCTCTGTCGTGCCCCACTACAGGATGTACAGTTAGCCCGTTTTGAACAGCTGGTTGTAAAAGTACAAATTTCTAGGGTGAACGTGAATATTCTTTTTGTTTTTCTCAGAACAGTGTAAGCCGATGTTTTACTATTGCGACCGACCTCCTGTCCTGTGATGTTATTTGAGGTCTTGTCCTGCTGCAGTACGGCTGCAGGGATCACTGTACCATCGCACTCCATTTAACTCTGATTCGACTTGTATCACCAAGAAATTCAGCTACGAATTTAGCGTCTGGGGATGTCGGAAAAATAAATGCGAAAGCGTGACAGGACAATAACGCCAAAAGAAAGTTGGACACCATTGTATGTTAATTTCATGTTGAGAGGTAGTTCTAAGGTATTAATGCAATTATCTGTCGCGCGGTAGCCTTGCTACATGGCTGAGTGTTGTGCAGAGCTGGGCAGCGCTACTTTGAAATGTAGCGGCCGCTACATTTCAAAGTAGCGCTGCCCACCTCTGGTGTTGTGACACTGCAGACGTTAGTGTTGTGACACTGCAGACGTTAGTCCTGTGATGTCATCCCGTAGTAGCTGACGTGCGACTCAAAAACAGTCAGATGAAGGCATGAGTGATTTGTCACGAATAGGAGTTTTGAGTGGGCGTGAAGACTACGTCCTACTCGTTGTTACAAACAAGATCTTTAGAAGAGCGTTGATTCTAGTGCGACTTGTCGAAAAGTACGTGTATCACAGCCAGGTCCGTAGAAAGCATGTCTGCTGCAAAGGGGTGAGCGAGCTGAGCAGTGAAGAGCAGTATTCCCGTTCTCTTTGGGCGAACGATCATAATCTTGACGGTCGGGTTGTAAGATGGCGTGCGAGTCCTGAAGTGTGGAGTAACGTCTCTCCAATGAGTGGAGATGAGCTAGCTGGTCACTACAGCTGGTCGAGTGTCCGTGAAGGCGTGCTGTGTCTTTGGCACACCAGAAAGTAGGGTAGTATTGTTTCCTCACTTGGCTCACTGAAGTTGCATGAAATACTTATTAACGGGATCATTTTACAGTGCATCTCGAACTATCTGATGTAGCGGACGACATTTTTCAATTTGCTACGCACCGGTAATATTTTGTAGTAATGTTGATTTATTACAGAAAGGAAGCATAAAATTCGCATACCAAAGCCTGGCGTGTGGAATTTACTTTGTACTGAAGTACTAATAGAAGTCTCATTCCTACCCTCCAGAGAATCTCCTGAGATAAACTTCATAACCTCCCTTCCGGCGTGGGGCTACATGGGCTAGCTTCCAAAGCCCCAATAACGACTTGAAGAAAAAGAAGATTATAGAGAGGATGAATTTAATGAGTACAATAAAAGTTGATTATTTTTCATCCATCACTCTTCTTTAACGCTTTCCCTCCTGTATAAAAAATAGGAAAATTAGACGTTCATTGTATATATGTAAGCACGTAATATCAGGCTACTTTGCGAGCTACACTGTATCTAGGCCGTGCGACGGTATGCATTCCAAAGCTGTAGGCGTGGGAAACCGAACATTGGCGTTGACCCCGTATATTTTGGCTAAGCCCCATGCGGAGCAGATCAAGTAACACTGAGGGGGTGTAACCGTCACGTCTCTAGCTAACGAGGGAAATCCCAAAACATACTTCGAGACGGGCCAGCGGTTGTATTCCAAAGCTGTAGGCGTGGGAGTGTTCTCGATGTGGCACAATAAGCGCATGGCACCATCGTAATGTGCTGGAGTAGAGGAGACAATTTTAGGACAGTAGAGACAGTCTGAGGGAAGCAGCGGTAGAGGCTAGAGCTAGTGAAGACGCAAGGCGTCAGGCTAGGCTCGAAATTAGCTCGATATTTTGTTATAAGTCTAAGAACGAAAACTTGCTGGAAGTTAGAACTTGCTCGAACTACGAGCCAGGGTATTCAAATTACCCTCTATTAAAATATTGCGATAACTCATTTAGAGCAGCTCATTTGTGGTGGGTCAAACTGAGTGGCTGTATTTGTGTTCTGCAAGTCCACAAATGCGGGAAAGTTGGGAAAATAAAATTCTGTGCTAAATCAGTTCAATACTAGTCGGATTAAATGTGTCTAAATCTTCCCGTAGGTTCAGACCTCAGTGCAACGCTCACTACTGCGAGCCGCTGACATTGTCCTTTTTACTACGTTTGGTTAGCATATTCCCGCCCGACTCGTAGAATCCACCATTATTAATTAATATAAGATAAATGTTTACAAGCGTGTTTCATTCCCCTCCCCCTCGGAGTACTGTTAGATCTCTGCGCGACCTAACTGCTCGGCTATACTCTACCATTAATACAAACGCACGAAACCGGCTTGAGCACGCAGCCGAGTACGGGTAAATTCGAGTGGAATGAAGCTCACTTATTATTCACAGTAACGTATAATATGCACTCCGAAATGGGTCATATATGGTACATCTAACCTAACCTACTGTAACCAAAGCACTATCATGAATAAATACAAATTATCACGTTTCTTCAAATTCGTGTTCATCATTCCCACAAGCTAGCTCTAATCAGAAAGAAAATTAAGAGGATAACCAAATTTGTGAAATCAAAATTCTCTATTTCAAATTCATAGCAGAGATATGGCGGAACCGGTCCGCGGACCACCACTTTGAGTCGGAGTGATTTAGGGTATCAACAATCCACGAAAAATTTAGGGTAACAGTACTGATTCAAGAGAAACACTGTCACGTGGGAATGTTTGTAATATATTATAGGGACAACAAGCCAGTAAAGACTGATCCAATTCAGTGAAGACTGAACAATAATGTTCAAGAAATTAGATTTTTGTATGGAAAATGCATTAAAGAGTATCATTTAGGAGAAGCATTCGGCTAGTTTTGTTACTTTTGAAGTGAACTATAGAGCTGATAGTTGCGAGTGTAAAAGTAATTTAGGTTTCACTTTCATCCTCAATAAATTACTTGAAATCAAGTAACTTTGTAATTATCAGTGATGTTAGAATATTTTAGTGTGTGATTTTGGCATTTCTTTGATGTTTTACTTTTTCTGCATATGTTTTTAAGTGTGTTAAATTGATTAAGTTTAATATTTGCTGTCAGATAGCATACTGCAGAAGACTTTCTGTTAATTTTAGAGCCTTCATTGTAGTACTAATGAATAGGGTTTTCTGTATTGAGTTGTGAAAATTGGTTTTCACCAGGTTTAAAGAGAACAAACATAGTTCAAATAAGTTGAAATTGTACAACCTGTCCCTGTTGTGCTTTTTTTTGGTCATCCATATTACTTTAGGATTACATTATGTTGAGTTGAAAAAGTTTAAATTAGCTAGCATATGTTTTTGTTATTTTGATGCAATGGTTGGCAGACATTGTAAAAATGGGGCTCAAATATTTGTTGACTTAGTTTCATGAGTCATGACGTTGCATTTAGATGTGAATGCTTTATATATTTTTCCTTGTACTGCTATCTACACTTTAAAGCCTTTTAGAAATGATTCTGAAAGTTGAAAACTTCCAGTTCAATAGCACTACTATCAAATCTGTACAGTGAGTAAAATGCTCTGTCTACTATGACTAAGCTAGTATGAATATTAATCCTGAGTATCTTATTGATTTTTCTGCATTGTTGCTAATAGCCTTCAATGTTTAAAAAATATTTTAATATTAATCTATGGTCTATGTGTTTTGCATTAAGTAAATTCACCCTTTTTAGAGCAAAGTAGTAAGAGTAAGAATATTTATTCAGACTTTATTAGTTGGTTAGAATACAAAGTTGATATTCAGATTCTATTTTTATGAATAAAACCTATATCAATAGCCAGAAATCAATTCATTCTTATTTTGATATTCACTAATGAAACTGCAATTATTATTTTAATTTTTTTGCAGGTTTTATTTTTATAGTTTTTCATATATTGTTGTTCCTTAGCTTAAGGATAATTGCTTTAGTAAGTGCAGATTCTAATTTTTCAATCCATAATGACTGTGTCAACCTCTTACAGAGCTTCAAAGGTACTTCAGGTGAGGACATTTTTTAGTAATATAATCTATTTCGTAATATTTATTTTATTGCAGCTAATTGCATATAGTATTTTATTTATTCTTTAGCCTTTGTTATGGTATCATTAGATAGGACTTTCTAATGCATTCTTGATATGTATTTTGAAAGGTCTACAACTAGCAATAGCAGTTGAAAATTTACGTTTATTGTACAACCTGTCTCCTGCTCTCCTAGGTTAACATTTACTTTACTGCCGCCAACTACGCAGAGAGTCCTATTTATCGTATTATGTAGCATTTTTCTGTGAGCGATAATGTATGACAATGTGGGTGATGTGTGTTTCTATCACTACATCATCAGTGATATCTATGCAAAGTTATGTACATATATGCCAGGATACATAACTAGGTGTGATGTATATTCTCAAAAACATGTGAAAGGAATAATTGTGTAAAAACAAAGCCATAAAGTCCTAAGAATAATTCAGCTTTAGGCTCAGTACCATATGAAAATGTTAAACAATATTAGAAACATGTGCTATTACTATAGATAGCTGTGAGAGCTGTTTATGCATTTGCCAGCATCTAGAGATCATTGACCAGTAGTTCATGTGTAATATTTTTTCCATAGGCTTTGCTATATAAAATTGGAGGTAAACATCTACATATCACTCTTTTTTTTTAAATTGAATCAGTGAATTGCATTCAATTTCAATTTATCTGGACATGACCACCTCTTCCACAAAACATGTCAACCATTAGGACCTATTGCTAGTGTTTTTTTTTTGAGAGCCACAGTGTTTGTGTTCTTTGAAATTGTAATATAAGGGTTTTTTAAGTATTCATTACGTCTATTAAGCTCATCAAGTTTTTAAGAGTAGCTAGTTTTGCTATTCTATTTAATTTGTCCAGTGTATAGGGAATTATACATTCCTTGAAATTTTGAATAAATATAGGGTTGTCTTATTTTTTGGTCTGTTGAAGGTTCTAGGCATGACATAATGTAAGCTTATTTTCCAGTATAAGACTGGATGTTGCAGAAGTAGCAGAGAATGATTTCATGCCTTTTGTGACTAGATAGAGTAACCTATTTAGATTTAAGCTCTGGCTGATTTTTCCTAAAATCATTATGCAGAGAAGAAGTAGTTGAATCTAAAATTGCAGCCTGCTTAGTTACTATATTTAACTATGAAGTATTTTCTGAATTAAAGGTAATAGTTGAAAATGTCTGTGTATCAAGCAAAAACCAGGGATGGATACGAATTAAAAATGTTGTGGAGGTTATTGTTTTTGAAGCAAGAAGTTATTCTTGGATATAATCAGAATCATCCTCTACATTCTGTTGTGTGGAGCATGTATCTATGGGTGACTGAGACAAAAATATAATGTATTTGTTCTCAGGTTAAATGTAGAAATGAGTGGCCCACTCAATGAAAATCTTGAGCACTTTGATCATTTGGGAATACTCCCTAATATTCATAATCCAAAAAACTCATCCCAGAAAATCCAGGTTATGAAATTATTTTTGACCACTAGTCATATACTTAGTTGAACAAAGGATTTTAATACCAGAGAAGAAAAATGTGAAGAAAATTGGTACCTAATGAGCTAATATTGATGGGCTCATTTGCTCCACTTGATTTTAAGTTGGGTGTTAGGTGTGCACAGCAATCATCATCATTTACAGTTAAAATACCATCTTACATATACCCAATAGAAGTAAACATTTTTTCTCATTGAGTGGAAGATTTTGTGATAAGTGGAAATCCTATTGTTATTGTATTTAATCCAGTTTAGTCATAAAATATAAAAGAATTCTAACTCTATTGTGTTCTTTCAGTTTGGATGGGAGTCCTGACATTTTGTATGTTGTTCATCATCTATGTCCATGACAAATGTTACAGTTGTTCATTTGACTGCAACAAAACTTGCTATGTAAATTTCTGAGACATTTCACATAGTCTTTTCCTTAATTTTCCATATAATTTTTCATGTCAAATTTGCCACAAATGTGTCTTGCTAATTTTTTTTGCTGGTATTTTAAAGCTCAAAATTTGTTGTTACTGTTGATGCTCACTCTCTCTGTTTTTGTGTTTTAATCCAACCGATGCATGAAACTTAGTATAGGCACCCTCTTGTTTTGCTTGTTTTGAACAACACACTTTTTAGCACCTCTGTATTGCACAGGTTTTTAATTCATGTATATTGTGTACTAGTATTAAATTGTTAATTTGATATTTACTGTTATTGTTACAATACTTGTATTGTACATGTATTACATTAATTTAGTATGGAATGATGCTAAAAGTGCATTTTTAAATTTAAAAACAATCATCAACCTCACATCAATGTTTAATTCATTCCTATATATTTCATTCTTCTGTAAGTGACTTAGTGGTATAATTTGAAGTTGCTTTCACTAAGAAGAGATAATATGATGCACCCCTTCATGTGCAGGCTTTTGAAGCTGGAGATGATGATTCAACCTTGGCAGAAATGAACAAGGTCAAGAGGGAAGACATCAGGGCTTTGGTTGCTCAAATTCCAGATTCTTCTGTCCCAGCTTTTGTCAAATTTATGCAGAGAAATCGACCAGTGCTAAAATCTAAGTAAGTTTTTTTTAGGTACAGCTGTAATCATATGTTGGAAAATAAGTTCATTTTCTTCATTTGTGCAGCAGAATGATGCTAGTTGTACATTCATATGCTTAGAATTTAATGTGATTTAAATTGAGAGTTGGTGGGTTGGATATCAACTTCTTTTGTTCTTTTGTACAAAGCCTCCTGTTGGAAATGCAGTGTTGGTGGAAAGTTCTGAATTTACTATACCTGAATGATTACTTTATTCCAGCATCTATCTGAATTTAAAAAAATTTTAGTAAGAATTTGTTAATCATGGAGAGTGCTCAACTTTTTTTTGCTACCTATGGTAGTAAAACTATATTTTCACTAACTTTTTAAATTTTCATTGGTAGAAATCCATGTATATTAAGAATATGCAGTTCATCTGAAACCTATTTATTTATTTCTTTTCCCTCTGTATCCAGTTTTCATGCCAAACTATGTTTTGGGAATTAGCACACTTTTGTATTGTTTTCTATTCCGGATATGCAGCTCCCAAAATGTTTAAATAGATCACAGAAAAGTCTGAAATATGTAAAAGACAAAATGACTCCCTAGAATTTTGTGTTATTTTAGCAAATCTTGACATTTCCTTGATGTTTCAATTCGTCATGTAGCGTAATGTAACCATCTGCTCTGTAGTATATTCTTGCAAGTATTATTGTTGTGGGAAATTTACTTAAATTTTTTCAAGTGAGTGGGAGCATGGCGCCTGATGTGATGTACACCATAATGAAGAAAAAAAAAAAGAAAAAACTTAATTTCAATCGTGATGACATGACAGCAAATATATTTTTCATTGCTTTTAGTAGCAGGACCAAATAACAGTAACTCTGGGCTGAGCTACATAGTGTTCCCTTGCATGCCTGAGTGCCTTGTGGACTTTGCTGTTTAATTTTCCTTTCCTAGGAAGCACTCTAAAGCTGATCATCAAACCTGTATAATGAAACGCCATAATCCTTAACTATAAATAAATAAGTTATACTTTTTTGTGTGTAATTTTTCTTATGTCGTAACAATGGAAATCTCATTTAACACATAAAATGTGTGGAAAATTTTATGCACTTAGTTATATTTTATATAATAAAAATAGTGCAGTGTTGCTTGGTTGGTTTTGTCCTTCCGTCCGTCCGTTCGTCTTTGTATCACGCTCTTCGAAATATAGATAAAAGAAAATTCCCGGGTCCTTATTTCTAAACTAACCGAAACAGTCGGAGAAGGCAGTCCGTATCAGTGATACTGAAAATAACATTTCATGTCAAAGTTACCGTAAATAAGAGAGCATCTTCAGAATGTAACATCATTTGTCCCGCCATTTTTGATGGGTAGCATCTACCAGTTTAAAATATAATGCCCGTTTCAAAGCTTGCGATGTTCTCGAGTAATTTTTCTGGATTCAACTTCTAGGTTCCCTCGCTACCACGCGTGGTCGCTCTGGACGCTGAAGTGCCACCACGACCTCCTCAAGTTTTTGCCCCGTGAGCAGCGGGAGCAGCTCACTCAGCCGTGGCGGCTCACTCATGCGCAGAAGAAACAAGTTTTAAAATGCTGCAATTCCATCAGAAGATTGAGAGAACAAAACACTTTCTTCAAACGACAGTTGGAGTTGAGGCAGCAACAGAAGGAGGCATCACGGACCACTGCTACTGCAGCTGCTGCTGGTCCAAAACGAAGAGGACTTCTTTTCGCAGCCAACGATGGTGAGTGTTATCTTATTGTATCGTTTTTTTTATCAATATCGACTATGCTGGAGCTCGTTGATTGATGGCTATTGACAAATGTTCAACAGCCTTTGAAGCTTTTTTTATGAAAGAAAACGTTAAGTAGGAGGATGGTTGGCGTCTTAAAAATTCCATTCTCATTTAGTATAATCGCTTTAGCAAGACTTCTTTTTTTAATTTGACCCAAGTTTTCTGTGTGGGTTTACTCCAACCGTCATCAGGGGACGAAGTGTGTTAATGATGACGGTACAAGGTGACATCCGGTATCTAGGCTATGGCGCGTCAACTTAACCAAAAATCTCGATTTGGTCTGAATTATAAAATTTTGTCTTGCTGAAGTCATTATACTAAACGAAAATGAGATACAAGTTTGAATTTTTATCCTTTGTTATCACTGAAGAGTGTGGGCAACCGGTTACAAACTAGAAGCAAGCGAGATGATGAGAGGTCTCGAGAGTTGTAACTGCATGAAGATAGATCAAAGATAAAGCAAACTGGAAACAAGTTCTTTCTCAGACTGGTGATATTAAACCGTGAAATCAAAATGACCCGTAAATGCTTCACGCAAATAAATGCATCCTCCAGCGCTACAACGATCCTCTGAGACGCTGTTGTAGAAGCGCTCTACATTCTCCAAGAGCAGCCGATGATCAACCACAAGCTTTGTCCGCACGCTTAGGCTTTTTTCTTGATTTGGACGTAAATTATAAAACATTATTTGTTTGTATATGTGATACGCATTTATTGTACTTCCATTACATAGTTTTGAAAATATCAGGACAATTTAATTATTCATAATGAATGTATGTGACATTCGAAAATGGGTATTTTTGAATCACCTATTTACTAGTCATGAAAGTATGAACATTGAATCTCTTCTAATTGAGAAACATTGGAAATAAAACAGCAGCGTGCCGCTAGGAAATCTATTTTTCGCCTCAATCCTGCTTTGAAAACCCTGATAAAAAAATTGAGAAGGCCAATAGAAGTATTGTAAATAAAAAGTTGTTCCTGGTCTTTAATAACACTTGTCTAAAAAAATAGGTGGATACATAGACGGACATATAGATATCTATCTATCTAGTACAATACTAAAACGCTGGTCGTCTTGCTTGTTTACTTGCTTGCTTGAAATCGTGCATACGTTTGTCTGTCGGCTCTGAGATATTCGAAATTTATACTCTTCGTTTTATCCTGTATTGTGGATACCGACTTAACTGTGTAAGGATATATTTCTGGATAAGTTTGATTTTGATAAATTTTATTTGATCCAACGGGTCACGTGTCGTCTAGTATTATTATAAAGATAGATACACTCTCGTATATGGAAGTATATTAATTTCGATGCACTCTGCGGTAGGGATACGCTCTATGCGTCAGTTATTGAGTAATGGGGCTGTGACGACATCGATGTAGATCATTGCTGGTTCTCTGAGCACGCTAGCCTATAATGGGTATATTTTCTCCTAGGCATTGACCATCAATTGCGGAGTATCGTGCATGTTTCATCTTCCAACCCCGTAATTACTCCGCCATTGCCGCCGTAGAGTTCCACCCAATGTAACTGGACGGGATTGGCTGAAATGCGCGTTCTATTGCATGTACTGTTATGTTTTTTTTTTATAGCCCGTATGTTGAGGATAGCTTTGGAGGTGTCTGTTTAATTATTCTTGCCTGTTTATTGCTTTCATTAGCCTGAGCTCGCCACCATGGCAACATGCCACGGGCTGAGCTCGCCACCATGGCAACATGCCACGGGCTGAGCTCGCCATCATGGCAACATGTCATGGCACACCCCCACTTTGGTGATAACGGTCAGGCGTTTCGTGCCATCTCCGTAACATGCTAATCTAGATCTGTCGTCCAGCGTGTGCGAGTTCCGTCAATTTTTTCCTAGATGCTTGACACTAGAATGTTTTTAAGGGCAATATTTATGTTACCTTCCTTCCGATGTCTGCCTTACCAATGTACCTGCACCAACTCTAGCTCTTGTTGCTTTCCCCAGCTTCATCAGACGATGAGGAATTCTTTGGTGCCTCGACCGTGGGCGCCTCCGAGTCAGACGACAACTGGGACGAGCTCTCCGAGATCAAGTACGGCGCCGACGAAGAGGAGGAAGAGGAGGAGGACGATAGTGACGACGAGGAGCACGACGAGAAAGCTAAAAGCAAACAGCTCCATTCAATGAAGTCAGGTAAAGAGGATGCAGTTGTGTGTTGGTGCTGTGTTGTGTCTTGTCAATGCCGCGCAGTATGAAGGCCTATAACGTGCAGATACTGTAATTCTAATGTGTGGTGCTGGTGCCGTGCAGTTTTGGTAATGCTGAGTCATTTCGTTATCAATCCCGAGGTGAGAGATCGTCGTAATGTGGAAGTCATAACTTATCAGCTAGAAGCTTTTTTTGTGACATATTTTCGTCGTTTTGTTGTTTGGTTTGAGTATTTTCTGACTACGACCCCGCTGTCCTGCAATTGTAATGTTTGCTGAAAATTGTTATTATTTCATTTCCAATTGAGCTCTGCAACAAATTGCGGTGTATGGCAATTGACGAGACATTGGGGAATGGGTACAAATCCATATTTTATGCAATGGACGTTGCGAGTGTTGTAGTCTCCGCAGTCTTGAAATTTATTAGATGATTGGTCAAAGTGTAGGGTTCTAAGGAACGTTCAACTTTGAATAATTCAGAATTGAAAAATTAAGTTTCTTTACTGGAATTTCTTAGCCTAAATGTTATCCAATTGAAGATAATTACTGTTTCCTCTCAGTGATGATTTTTTTCTAAAATACTTTCAAGCGCGGTTTTTCAGTCTTGAGTCGCCGAATGTGCGTTGTTTTCCGTGATGAAGATAGTTACAGCTGGTCAAACTTACAATTGGTACGATCTTTGAACCTAATAACCTACAGTGCTCGACAAAAGTTTACTCCGGGTGCTTGGTACACCTCTACTATTTTCCTTAATTTTACGGGCTGTTATGAGAGGACACTTTTCTAGGTCTCTTAAAACGTTACCAATAGCATAAAGGTCTTATGAGATCAAGCAGATAGCTTTTCAGAGTTCAGATGGCTTCGCACCCTACCTCCCTCCACCTAGCAACGTACACCTCACAACACGACCATTTATTTTATATTGGTCTGCTATTTGCTTAGTTTGCTTTCCAACAAACTTGAGAGTGATAATCTGGGCAATAGTTTCGGCCGATAATTGCTTCGCTTTCTATATAATGTGACACACACTCTCGAGGTACAAAAACTCCAGCCACAAAGGGCATTGGACATGGGAACAAAACAGCACAGTCCTCTCACAACCGCCGCCAAAGCGACATTGAGTTAGTCTTAGTGAGGCTGGCGAAGTTGTCAACTGGGGGATGGATGTACTGACGTGATGCAGCTGGCGTAAAGTTTTGACTAAATTAAATCACCCTCGTTATAATATTCTCTGTTAGACATAAGTTAGGCTCGCCCCCGCTCACTCTGTGTAATGTTTTAGCTAGCACTGTAGTTTTATTCATGTACAGGATATCGCTAAAAAGTGTTACTGCAGTTTATGCGTTCACTAAGTCCTCACTAATATATCGTGCGATTATTTTCAATGTTTATAGCTACCTAATGACGTGAAATTATTTATATGTTACTTTTACTATATTTTTTGTAAGTACTTTAAGATGGGTTGTGTAACTCATTTGTGTGACACCCTATAAACGCTTGTCTCCGCTTCATCACTGCTGCTGAAAGCGTGGGTGTTGCAGCCACCAACTCTACCACAGACCTCCAGGTGTGAGTGTGGTACATTTCAGGTTTCATAAAATAACTTGTCTGGCTTATTTACACAGAAAAATCACAAATTCTATGTTTCTTATTGCCTGCAGAGACCACAAACGTGATGGTGTGATATGTTTCTACCAGTGCAAATTTCCTTGCATGGTTTGTTTACACACAGAACAAGCACTAATCCTGTGTATTTTATTGCCTGCAGAGGAGGCGGAGACGATCGTGGTGGAGGACAGCGACGAGTGAGGCCTGTCTGTCCTCTCACGGGCCACCCTGGACAGGAGGACGTCGACTCACTAATAATACCTGAATGTGATGCATTTTTTATCATTGAAACCTGCTGCTGTTGAATTATCGTCCCTCCCTGCCATTGTGTGTGAGCTGAGATTTGAGTCCGGTCCGTGATCTCGTGGCGGAGTGCTGCAGCGACGTCAAACTATTGCGCCTCAAAATGTTGACTGCATTTACTCGTTTGATGGTCTGCTATTTTGAGCTCAAGGCCTTCGTTTGACCTTGCGTAGGTCAAAAGAAGGTCTTCAGCTCAAAAGAGCAGACCATCAAACATCGACCAAACGAATAAATGCAGTCAACATTTTGAGACGCTCTATGTTCTTTACTTATTATTACCTGCATACATTATCCGGTCTAAGTACTTCGCATCGAGCATCTGTAATCATGAATGTTGTTAGGAATATTTTTCTTGCGTAGCCCATTAATCATGAAAGTGAAAGAGAAGGGAAATGCTAGAAATATTTCAAATTAAAATTTCCGTGCTCTATGCTTATTATGAACTAGGAATCTGAAATGAACATAAAAGCATTTGATAATTTAGACTTGGATCATTACTGGATGGAAATCAGAATTGAGATAATTACAAGAATGAAGAAGAGACGTAATAGTACGGTAATTAAAACTTAAGAGCCCAGCGGTTGACTATTCAGAGAAGATAAGCGCTGTGCCTGTAAATAAGGGGTGGCTTTAACTAATGAAAGTAGAGAGATTCTGAGATATGAAGATACGAGTCACCAGAAGAAGTATTTATCAATACTGATACGTTGATCACAAGAACCTTTGGTTACCTCAGATGTAGACAGACCTGCGGAACTTTTATCTTTCGTGCCCACTTTGCTTTTTCCCAACTTATGCGTTCTTTACTGATTATTCTTTGTTTTTCTTCTTTCTTAGCTCGCAGTTTCTAAGCTCAGAAGATCTTGTGTGGCAGCACACCTGAGCATGGATTACCCGTTTCTTAAGTCCCTTCATTTTGTTTTCCTAGAGCGTCACATCCTCTGTGGCTAGGAAGCTTAAACTAATGAAATAAATAAAAGAACCATTGCTGCAATGCAGTAAGGGCGGGAGAACCAAAAAAATTAGAAGTAAGTTCGATAAGTCCAACCGCCATATTCAGCATCACTGCATGAAGTGCGCGGTGGGTGGAACCCTTATTTTGCTATGCGCAATGTACGTAGCTAAAATTGCAGGTGAGGGAAGTTTACATTCTAGTCGGCAGCATATTCTTGAAGTGAAGAAAATGATCCATCCGTGCGTTTGCTTAATAAAAGCAAAATGAGAGTTCAGAAAACAATGCCGATAGAATTGTTACAAGGTCTATTTTCAACTGTTCTCATTGTTGGCCACAAGAATTAAATATGTTAAAATCACAGTTCTGTACGGTTAGATGAGACAAAAATACTCTCCGCATAATTTTATTTATTAAAATTGAAACTACTTTGTGCGGGTAGTCATTCTTTGCGAACTGCGGAAGAAGAAAAAAATTGTGTGGATATCGGCAAAATTAGAGCAAACGTGGTAACTACTGTACATCGATATTGACACGCTATTTTTTCATTTTCTGTCAAAAAAATTAATAACAACCTAATCCGGGGAAAATTTATGTATAGACAATTTTGAAATTGGCTATTTCATCGCTGGATATCTACATCAAAAAAATTTAAAGTATTATCTATTTCTTAACCCAAATTGAATCTGATACTAGTATACCATCTTATTCAAGTACTGACTGAATAAATGCACGTGTGATTCATGATTATAAGGTACGAAAGTGCCGTCTATATAACTTATGCAAAATTCTGGATTAAAATGATTAGCATTATGCGCGAGCCATGTTTTTTGATGATGGCACAAAGTATTAACGAACCTGGGTCCAAGTGGGAGCCCGATCTCTAATCTCTCAATCTGCTCGTGTGCAGATTGTCACATTGAAAAACGAAAAATTCGTTTTACACATGAAGGTCTGAAAGGGATTTAAATATTTTCGCTTATAACTGTGGCGAACGAATTAAAGAATAAAGAATTATCACGGCAAATGTGTATGGTTTCAGCTGGACGTGCATTAGCAAAAAGATTTTTGACGTCGAGAGAGGCCATGGACAAAAAATCAGCGTTTTATTGACTAGAAAAAAAAATAGAAATACACTTGGTGAATTCATGTGAGTTAGACACAGTAAAGATATTGGGGGAAGAGAATCAACCTATTAGTATTGATAATTTGAAAATAATAAATACTTGCTCATACAACTTTGATCTTCGTATCTTAGAATCTCTGTATATCTACACGTTAAAGCACTCCTTCAATGAAATAAGGAGCGCATAGCCTCTGCAAATAGTTAACCGCTAAGCTCTGAGTCAAATTTCCATACAATTATTTTTATAATTTGTTATTGTAATTCTTAATTCCATTGAGTTGCACTCTGTAATGTTCTAAATCTGTCTTGTCAAATTATTTTTATGTTCATTTTAGACTCCTTTTTGACAATGAGCTTACAGCTCGATGTTTATTGGCGCACTGCATCATTGCACCACAACTTACTATAAAGAAATAACAAACGTTCGAACCGCCATACTTATATACCATGCGGTTGGATAACTCATCCCCGATTTCATTCACACCATTGGCTGACGTTTCAGCCAACAAAAAAGCCGCATCGACTTATGCGGTGGCGCACCAACATCGAGCCAGCGTATGCGGTTAGTTAATGCGACATCATTTAGCGGTTAATCAGTGAACAACCGGAAATAAATAAAAATGATATAAATAGCGCCAGCCGACATAACAACCAGCTCCAACTGCTCACGCACATCACCACAGGGCGCGCCGCACCTTCGAATCGACACGCAGGATAAGTGCGCCGCACCTGCGAGTCGACACGCAGGATAGTGCTGCTCTGATCGCCTATCCCACGTCGACCCTCCGTCCACTCACGGCTCTGCAACACTCGAGCCTTTCTGCGTAACGGCTTGCTGGACCAGTGCTCGCCGTGCTGCTCTTCGTTGCGCCTTCCACTTCATTGCTGGACTCCGTAAAAAGTAAGTCATTTTATTGTGGTGATTGTCTACCATTAGTTTATGCATTGGAATAATGCATTGCAATGAGGAATTACATTAATGTTGTTTCAGGCGTTTTTGTGCTGTTTGCTCAATCCTTATCCCCGTAGAAAGTTACATCGAACTAAATTCTTAGAAAAATATCCACATTAAAGAAAGATCATGCAAGTCGAGTTCGGAGAAAAGAGACGTCTGAGGGTTGGAACTACAATTTTCTAGATTTCTTTTCTCTCTCAACTTTATGGATTGGTTAATTATATTTATCTACGGGGCGGCGAAAAAAGTTAAATTGGGTATTACCTTAATTCACTATAACCGTCGTTCATTATCATCTTTGTTCCTCATTGCATCGTTTCATTACTCTCATGGTTCATATTTACGTTCGTTCATTATTTGCTTCGTTCATTTTTACCTTCATTCACTATTGCCTTCATTCAACATTACTTGCATTATGACCTACAATACTAGCATGACTTGGGAGTCACCGTCACGACGTAACATTCAGCCAGGCCATCAGCAGCAGGACTACCGTACTCGGCAGCAGTACGACGGAGGGTGTCGAGATCCAACCCTCAGACTACTCTAAGCTCTGAGCCCGACGGAATATCGTTTCTAAATTAATATATTTTATTGGGGCTCAGAGTAAGTGCCTGAGGAACTAAGGACCGAACTCGACAGGATAATAACTACACAGACAAACAAAGACTCGTACCTTTATTCAAGTTCATCAAGCAGAGCACAATACGTAGCATATGCGAGTGCAGGTTCCGAGTCTCGCCGCAAGGTTCCGTCATGCTGGGAGTCCTCTTCGATCCAAGTGAAGTCGGAGGCTTGGTGAAGAGAAGGTTGCCGATGCGTGCTACGGAGTGTTTGGCGAGAGGCGCAGATAGGCATGTAAGAGCTCGGTTTGACTTGAGATAGTGAGCTCTGATAGCTGGTGCAGGAAGGACTGTAGGATCTCGGTTTAACTCGCGAAAGTGGGTTCTGGTTGCTGCGTGTGACTTGAACGGCAGCTCAGGATATACCGACTCTCAGCTGAAAAGCCTCGACCAATGAGCTTTCATTAATTCGCGGTATGACCACACGAGGCGTTCAAAAGAGAATAGGGAATTTTGACTTGCAGTGAGCAGGTGCTGAAGAAACGTTGAATGTCAAAATGCGCATTATTTGGTGCATAAATTAATTGGCAGTTCAAAGTTTACCAGGTGAACAAATGTAACATGTCACCCGATGCAAACGATATGGCACCTTTCTCAAAATGTCACTTATAAGCTAATTGTGACTGGCCAGACTTGGTTTGTTGGTTAATTCTGACTGGTCTGACTTTGTTGGTAAAGGGAGTCGGCTGACCTAGCATGGTGTGTTGGGGGACGCTGACTGGCCTTGCGTGGTGTGTTGAGGGACTCGTACTCGCTCCATGTGCACGAAAGCAAGAGAACCAGCGACGTTCTTTCTTTGCAAAAATCTACTCTCCTGGCTGCTTAAAAAAACAACGTTCTCTACCGTTTTCCACTCAGTGTATCAAAAATGCACTCTTTAAAATAATAGTCTCTCTACACCCGCTGGCAGCTGTAATTCCAGGCTGAAACCCATTCCACTTATGTACTAGGGTAATTTGCCAAGTGGGACACATCCAACTAACTGGGACAGATGCATTCTAATGGACGGGATATATTCCACTAACTGGAACATAATACACTAACTGGGACGCATCCAAATAAGTGAGACACGTTTCATTGGCTGGGCCAGATTTCATTAATGGAAACATCCTATTGACATGGACAATTCACGCCAACTGGAATGCATCATATCATCTGGGACACATCACACCAATTGGGATACATTTGTCCCGACCACGAACTTGGCTAATAAAGGCGAGTCTTTCTGGATACAGTTGTAGTGATGCCTCCAGTTGTCCAAGTTCTCGTAAATGGTGACTGAGTTGTCCGTGTGCAGTTTGCTGCACAACTGGCACCACGATATGGAGCGGTAATCGGTTGTGACTATGGCTCTGTAGCGCATTTGTGCCTTGAACCTGGCCTTCCATCTGTCGTAGGAGGGGGAGGGGGGGAGGGGGGTTATCATGAGGCGAGCAGAAATTATTCAGTGAAGCCTGGATCAAATTGGCTTGTACTAGGTTGGTGCAAAATCAGTGTCCGATTTCAAAGTTTATAATGAAATGAAAAGTTAGTGATTTTGAAAATATTTTTTCGTAAACACAGCGTCCATTGCTTCAAGCCCTTCATCCCATCCGACAAGCTAGTCGTTGCCGTACTTGTAAAATTCTTTAGGCTTAGGAGCAAAATATAAATTCAACTATTTCTCATTATCTGCGTTTCGTTTTAAGTTAACATCATCCTGTAAAATTTGCAGTCCTCAAGAAAAATTATAATTATACATAATCAGAAGGTGCAAGTTCAAAGAATTTAGGATGATGAAACAATATTTCCGAACCAAGATCTTCCAAGAAATTTTGCAAGCAATGATTCACAGCAAACACTACGCCGTTGCAGATTCTGAGGGACTACTCGAGTTGTCTCAGCTCATGAGGGACCCGTTGTGCTATCGTTGGAACCTTTCCGTTCAGTTTCAACTGGCGTAGCAACTGAAAAGAATCGGAACTGAAAGTGTTCTGCAAGTTCCCCAGTGGTTACGGTAGAGATTACGTCAATTTGATTTTTTGTAAGGTTATCTCGAGTTTCGATTGCGCTTTAATACTTGTACGTGAGTGTGTCGAGGACAGAGTGTGTAAGAATGGGAATATTCATTCAAATATTTTTCTTAGTTTGCGCAGAGCCGTCATGGAGCTTGTCTTATACTTGTTTAGAAATGTATTTAGATACTGTCGATTTGATTTATTTGACTCGTTCAAAGCAATTAGTTCCGTTTTTCTTGAGGTCTTTTACATACATACACCGGCCGTGCAAAAATCTCTACGCTTGCATAGATCCGAGTTGTAGCCTGTTGTGCGCAGCCTTTGAAATTTTGTGACCAGTCCTCAGTTCCTAGTCTAATTCTGAATTTATGCATCAATTGTTTCCTAAGCCGATTTATTTTCCCCGCTCAAAGCAGCGTTAGATCCCCACCAGCCTCATTCGCACGTAATGCCACGCTGGTACTTCTCTGAAACAGCACTCGTTAAATGTACCCTGTCCTTGCAGGTATCACTTGCCGGAAGTACTCGCTGTAGGCGGTGTCATTGCGGTCGAGGTAGAGGAGGTACTCCGCTAGGTGGCGGAGGCTGGGGAAGTCAAACACGTTGATGTATGAGTGGGGGGGCGCCAGCTCCTTGTACTCCCCCATGCCGTACACCACCGGCAGGAGGTCGAACCTAGGGGCGTACATGTCACAAAGAGAGCCAAAGTACATGTCACAGACCAGTGTACATGTCACGGAGAGGGCTAGAGTACATGTCACAGACCAGTGTACATGTCACAGATCAGTGTACATGTCACAGACCAGTGTACATGTCACAGACCAGTGTACATGTCACCGACACAATATAAAAAAATGTATGTACCTTAAGAAGAAAAAAGACGTAAGACGTCACAGATGTTAAAACAAGCGTTAACTTGAAAAGGACGCCAGACACGACGACGAAGCCCTTGCAGCAGTCGCATTTCTTATGCCTTCAAAGCAACGTCATGCGAGGGCAGGACAAGGATGACAGCTACCATCGACGACGATGTGTCATTATATTTCGAGTCATATATTTAAATTGAGTAATACATATTGAGTGATAGGATTGATTTTTTGACGGTAAAACTTATGAGAGCATTTCTATAAATATGTAATTTCTGTAATTAATTATAAAAATCGTGACTTCAAAATCGCAATGTGGTACTCTGTGCAAGCGAATTTAGAGCAAAAGCTCCCTTCTAGGCGTCACCTGTATTTTTGTTGCAATACCAAGAGACTTCAAAGGTCTGGTCGCGTTGCTATGGACTTTCATATGATAGAAAATGAAAACATGCACGTTATTTGGTCAACACGCGTAAGGAAGAAAGACAAAGATAGAACAAAAGTTTATCTGATCGCAACGTCGTTTGAACAGCACGGCAAGCCGCAGCGATTGCTCAGCTTGCTTTTGAATTTGGTGGAAAATTATTTTCCTCAAGCTTGGGTGACTTTGTGGGCTTCAAATTCGAAGTTAATGGAAGTGATTCGCTAGTAAAATTTTGATTAACTACACAAAATAAACAAGAAAGAAAAGAATCGTTTATTCCGAAATCAGTCATATATAGAGCATGGAACCTCTCGGGTTTTCAATGAGTAAGACTATAAGCTAAAAAAAGGTGTGGACGTCATGTTGAGATTTATAAAGTTGTGATTCCTAATTCATTGGCTTATCGTTCATCTTGAAGTGATTAGCACGTTAAGCCAAATATTAACTATAAATATCGTGTGTTTTTAAAAATATTAAAAAATAGATAAAAAATAACTGTACATACATGATGCAACTATAAAATTATAGTTGAAAGATACGTTATAAAATGGGGAAGAAATTGAACTTCTTAAGAAATACGCAGAACCAAACATAGATAAATTAAATTTGCGTTGGAGTACTTCAGAACTTCAATGGATTTGTACCCTCCGGTGCTTACAAAACATGTATTTACGGTGCCATGTGAGGTTCACAAGTTTAGTGAACAAACTTGTGTCGTTTAAAAGAGGGAAAAGATTATATATTTTGATGGAAGTGACGCCCGTTTTTTAGTTAATCTCATCTCCATTTAATAAGCCCACGAATGACAGGCGATAAGCTAGATTCAAGAGAATACCTCATTCATGAAACAAAGATGTTCCGGTTCTTTCGTCTCATGGAGGAAAACTGTCGTTTTCAACTCGTAGCATGCTTTCTATTTAAAAATGTATTTTTTATTCATTCAAGTATACTTTTTGCACATACATAAATACTATGCATAATGAATAGTAAACGTCCCCCCCGCCTTCCCAATATCCAGTATTTTCACTAGTTTCTCAAAACCTAGAATTTGTTCAGTCCTAAATATTTTATATATTTACAAGTATGTGAAAAGGAATATAAAACTCAATTTCTGAAATGAATAGGTTATTTACCATAATATACCAAGTAAATTTGAAAAAGTTATTGAAAATTTTTTTTCATTCAGTAGGAAAATTTTTTATATCACTGATCGCGTTCTAGAATATTCTTCCGCAAAAATATTCGAGAAATTCCTAACGATCGAAACGTGGTGCAGGACGTGTTACACCTCGTGATTCAACGCGGCCTAGTCAACGCCACAATGGGAAAGACAAACGAACCAGCGTTGATAGAAGATTATTGACGTTTACAAGCGAGGAAGAAGTTATGGTAATATTTCTAAGTGCTTCGCCGTCCCGACATCTATAGTTCATAGTGCATTAAATGTGTTATAAAAAGTTTATTCGGTTTAGCACATCAGATACTTTTCCTGGACGAGGAAGGAAACAGAACCTGTCGCGAAAATTGTGCCGTGAAGTCGATATGTATCGATCTAAGAGCTGTGGACATTACCAAGATGTTGGATACGTAGGAGACCATCGTGAGTACTCGCACAAAACAGCGTTACCTTTTTGGTTCTTAATCAGTTCTAGTTATGATTTTTTTTGTTGCTCGGCAAGCTTTATTTTATATTGATATGATTCAGTTCGCTTATTTTGAATTTGTTATCCCTTGGTTGCTTTTAATGATTACCCTTATCCTTATTCCCCGCTGTCATAATTTGATGCTTTATAGTATGCACCTTCAACGTAATCCTTACCAGTTTAAAGTTAAGTCCCTTTACTTCGATTCTCCCAGTAGCACGAACAGAAGCTAACAGCAATGTTATTGTAATTCATTTTTTGGTATTATTCCTTTTTCTACAGTGGTTTAACTGTCCACGCTCTGGATCAGAGAGCCCATATCGTACTACATAACTTGCACATTGCAGCATACACGTCTTTCTATTTACTTTTGATGTGACACCACCGTGTTTCATTTCTTCCCTAATTAGGGCTGGTGCCATCCTTTAGTTAAAGCAGATAACGAGTTTATCTCACCCGCGAAATCCACGCCTGGCGATCGTGTGACCGGATGGCTTTAAAGAAAATAAATCGACTTTCTCCACGACCTCCGACGAGTCCCGACCTAAAATCCAATCAAACATTTATGGCGCGAATTAAAAGTTAGGATAAGTCGATGTACTCCAGAAATTAGACCGCGTAGCCATTGAAGAACGGGTCATCCTAGCAGAAAATTGCTCGAATCTAATAAAAAAGCTTTAAAAAACTTAGAAATTATGAAAATTGAAGACGTGCTATTAATTATTTATACTGTAATTATGTTCTAAATTTCCTACATTATGAATAATTTTCTACTGTCTTCATAACTTTTGAATAATGTAATGGTGCTTTGTAAAGATTTTCTTGCCTTTCCTTCATTTTCAAAATGTACCATTTCTGTTTCATAAAACGTACTTTTCTGGGAATTGAGTTTTATATTCCTTTTGATACATTTTTAAGCATGCGAAAATCTTAGGATTGTACAAGCTGTAGGATTTGAAAGAATTATTATTTAATTAAAATAGTGAAGAAAATACTGAATATTACCGTTTTCACTGCATTAAAGATGTCGGCACAATTTCATCACAAACAGTGTAATTAAATTCCCAAATGGAGCTAATTAGCAAAAGTATGTAGATTGATATAAAATGTAAGTGAATGACTATCTCACGTGACACCAGCAGGCGCTAGGGGTCCTATTTGTTAATGGTTATTTAAAATCCTTCGTCTCACCCAATCCATGTGGCTTTTGAAATATTTTTCTAGCGTTCGCCACTCACACCTACACTTATGCACCGCTTGTTTCGTGCACAGAGTTGACCTCATTCTTACAATACTAACTGCACACCATTACATGCCACCTCACAGTTACCAGGCGCACTGTACACCATTACACGCTTACCTCGCGGGCCCAAAGAATTTTTCCGTGACGTAGTGATCACAGAGCGAATTCTCGAAGGCAAAGTAAAACTTGTATTTCGCTTCGACCAATTGGAAGCATTCGTCGGGGTTGTGGTCGTTCACTTTCGGACAAGTTTTGTTGCCGCACTGCCCGAATATGTCCACCTGCATGAACTTTTGGAGATACTTCACCACCCTGCAAAATTGTTATCAGTGTTCGTGAGCCTAAAGGTCCAGGAAATTGAAAAGACGTATGTCACGTGCAAGCTTTCTTGTCTTTAGCCTACCAACGTTATTTGTATTTGCAGCTTCATCGTTGGTTAGCGGAAATGTTTTTATAATTACTGCCGTGGATTTACCATATATTTGAGACACTTTGGATGGACAATTTTCAGGAGCTTACATGAATTTGAAGTTTTTTCTTAGCATAACAATTACTTCATGCGTTGGCTGGGAGGGTTGCAGTTGGACACGAACCAAGCAGCCAACTTGGTCTTGTTGCCGGCGTAGTTCTTCGTGAGGAGATCAAAGCGAGGCTCGGCCAGAGGCACAAATATACCGTAGCTGCTCAGGAGAAAGAAAAAAAGAAAGAAGGCTGCGGAAGTAAACGAAACCATCGGTCAGCTCAGCCAGGAATAAAGCAACACATATTCTGAGCCTGAACAGGGCAGACATATTTTCAACTTGTTACTCACTTGACGATACCGCAACACTCAACAGGGTGGTCATGCGAACATGAGCCTTATATCAATGCATACGATCGTGATGTACCCTAAATGACACGTACTAAAAAAACTTCTTAGATGCTGTATTACATGTATGTAAATAGAATGCTAATCACGCACGTCAAATATGATAAAGATTTTTTATAATCTTGAAATAACTCATTCTGTTCAGTGTTGAACATTGAGGACCCTTCATTCGATCAAGGAATCGCACACGTCAGGAATCTCTCCGAGGCTATTTTGATGGCAGGACTGCGAAATGAAAAAATGGGCCCGAAGGTTCAAAACTACGGTGGAGATGCCGTGGCAACCACTCTATGCAGAAACCATTTGATATTTAATGCTGTAAATTTTCATGAAACCTTTTATAATAATCGTCTCAGCTATACTCGAATTAGAGTTGCAGATTGGATCTTTGAGGTGGATTAGTCCGTGGGAAATGAGAGGACAATTCTGAGAAATTGCTCCCTCGAACGCAGTACTAGGAATGAATAGAAATAACACATATTCCTTATTAAGCGGGCTGCGATTAGTGCCGGAAATGTGGCATATGCAGCCTCAGACGCAATAATAAGTACGCTTTAGCTTTCGTGGGACTAAAACTTTACAAATTAATGTTATTCACAGTCGATAAGCAATTTTAGCTCAAACCCTGTACCATGCATCCATCACCTTCGTATACGTCATGACGGTCATAATGCAATGCTTGCGTCTACATTCTAGAACGTTACGTCGCTTCATATTGAACTTCTCCTACAACGTGGGTCACGAAAGAGGTTTTCAAAGGGCTGAAAGGAAGTTTTCACCTAATTCACCAGGTCTTGGCAGAACGTGAAAGCAAGTTTGTATACAAAATTACTCATCGCTCAGGATATGAACAAGAACAACTGAAAATTACTCCTATGAACATGCTGATACATAAATGACTGTGTTGCTTTATCTAAAAACCAGAAAGGACGAATTTTCGTTCTTCCGGCTTCACTCTGTACTAATTTTATCACTGTATAAAAAGGATGACAGTTTTGTAATTCTCATCGTGAATAGAATGGTCCAATTCCAGTGCATGGCCAGGACTTGGACCTTCGGACACTAGATTCCATTTAACCAATAACTAAAGAAATTCTACCCGCATCTCCAACTGAGGATAATTTTCAATGATGAAAGTTTGTTTCACCTAGCGTTATACATGTACAACAGCATCATTACGACCGTCCAGATCTGGAATGTGCTCTGTACGTGCGTTTCCCTTGCGCAGTGCGCTACGCACGTGACCTGGACAACAACATGCTCGAAGGATCCCTTAAACTCGCAGTCGCCTGTCTGAGATTTAGATAGCTTTTTATAACTACATAATTTGAATAATTTTTCGTCAACGAAATGTGGCGGGGCGTGCTGCTTCCAAACGTAGAGCTTGTTTCACTGACCAAATTGAATGTGAAATTTTCGGGTTTGTGTAGTCCAACTCTACAAAGATACAAAATCGTATGTACGAGAATGAATGAGATCGTGTCTCTTGACTGGGATCCGAATGGTCGATTTAGGCCTCACCGTGTCCGTTTCACTCGACAAGCATAGCAAAGAATTCAATCAACTTTCTCTGAGCCTACAAACAATCTGCATAGGAGATTTTAAGCACACGCAATGTTTTAGGTTTTCTAAATCTCACAACTGTCCTTTCAAATGTCTCTCGGACTGCCCAAGGGCTGTATACGCCTGCCATCTACTCACGGGTTGTATACGTTTATTGGCTACTCAAGGGTTGTAGACGTCTGCCATCTACTTATGGGTTGTATAAGTCTGTCATATACTCATGGGCTGTATACGTCTTCCATTTAATCACGGAGTGTAAACGTTTGTTGGCTACTCAAGTATTGTAGACTTCTGTCATCTACTCACGGGTGGTAGATGTCGGAGTCCGGCCTGTACGTCATGGTATAGTTGAAGATCTTATTGTAACGCTGTAGCTTCAAATGTGTGTGCTCTGGAGACTCGAACATGTAAAAGACGTAGCGGGTGTGAGGGTACCTGCGTCGAGAAAAGTTTGTAAACTCACTCAGTAACAACTCAGTGAGAAGGATCCCGTCTTCTAAAAGTTCTTGCACTGGACACATGTTTCAAATTCCACAATTGACTGAATCTGTTTTAAAATTCTGTTTCTGAGAATTTGTTTCTAAGCCTGTAGATATTGTGCTACATTCAGCGTATTTGAAAAAAAAAATAAATAAAATACATATTTATACTCAACCTCTCTATTACATTTAGCTTTTTTATTACAATAAGTGACTCGATGGCTCATTGAAAGGAAAGAAGGAGCGTTGACTTGTCTCTATACAAACTAATTCTAAATGCCTAATTATTTTTACACTTCCTATGTAAGCTCGAGATTAAAAGTTTACTGAATGTAATTCATTAAATTTTTCTGAATTACAATTCAGAATTTATCCAAATTACTAATTTATACTCAATTCGGTCTGGCTAATTTATTTATAATTCATTCATGATTAAAAGGTTTGTATATTTTGCATCATATTGATTGGGTAAGAGATACCCTGTCAACGTATTAGAATTCAAGTTAAATTTCATACAACACCGTCCGATGGCAACGCCAATAGCGTATGGCGCTATGCTTCTCTGCAGGCCTATAACCTATATGGTGTGATGAGCCACTCGAGTGAAGGGCTGCTTCTCATGTTTAGTGTATCTAGCTATTCCACATCTGCTGAAACGTACAACCCTTGAACTGCTTGCGTGCTGTCTATGCTAAAGTAATGAACACGAAAATACATTCAATGCTATGATCCTTTCCGAACGTTTAGACACGCTTGAAGCCTACGGCTGGTGTTTCCCAGCCATGCAAAAGGCATAGTTTTTAATGTAACTGCACGCCAGGTTGGTCTCTTCCCCTCTACTCCTACGTTTAGGGTTCCACATGAACACCTACCTGACACGGGGGAAGCTTTTGTCGTTGCTCCTGCCATGCCAAATGATGGCGTCGATGTCCTTCAGAGGGAATAGCTTCTTGTTGTAGGTGGCGTAACATGATGACACTGGGCAGCCTGCGCTCCGGAAGGGCTCTTGTCCGGTGCCAAAATTAAAATCCTTGTGACCGAAAAACTGACAGAGCAAATTGTTTTAGACGTGTAATGAATTTCCGACAATTGCATATTAGATTAGAATCGAAATCTCATCGGATAGGTCGAGACACAATGCAAAGCTCCTAACTATAACTCTGCTGCGTGAAAATTAGCGAGCGTTTAAAAAAAGTCAAACACGGAATACGTGTTCTGTTTCTTTAGGGTAATAATTTACGAATAATCTCATAAATCCGTTTGGTAGTTCAGATCTCAGTCTGATGATGGCTAGAGGAGCCTGAAGAAAACTCTGCTATGCATAAAAAATAATTTAGTGAGGTGAATTTTTGGAGTGATGTTAGGAAGCGTTTTGAGTTCATTTCTACAGTTTTGATAAGCCACTTCCGCTGCGACAAATGCTGAATATTCCAAATAAGAGCTTCATCAACAATTCTTTCATACACAGTAGGCCAAAATCGATACGTATCGATGGGATATTGAATAAATTTTAATGCTAGAATCTAAACTGCAATTATGCAAAGGGAAATTACAAAACAAAATTTTCTACGCCTCAGCTCTAAATATCTTAATCTTCGAAGTGTTCCATTTTCTGAACATTAACGGGATGTTCTCGTAACTTTAACGGGCTACGCAACTCTGTGCGTTAGGAGGGAGCTGCGGAATTCCTTGCGTAGGTCAGACTCTCACGTCGCGTAAAGCAGCCGCGTTTCTAGAACACGCGATGAAATTCCACTGCCCTATCGTGTGCAACTGTAATTTCAAGTTAACTTCCGCTTCAGTTCCCCTTCAGTGTTGAGAGCCATGAGTTAGTAAATTGGTGTCCCAATTACGGCGGCTTATGTTCACGACCGATACACATACTACTGAAACAAATTTCAGAGGGAATATTTTTAAATGAAAATTTACATTCTATAGCATTCAGGATGTTATTCATAGAATACCGTAACGTTAGTTGTCAGTTACTTAATGATCCCCCCTCTCCCCCTTTCTCTCCCTCCCTCCCCCCGCTCTACCCCACCCACAATTTGTCACAAGCCTACTGGAGGCAGTTGGCTTCGTCACCATGGTTAGTTTATTGATCGTCAATCGTGTATAACTCTAGAAGCAAGCGCACAAAACTGAACATCAATTTGTGATAGAAAATTGATACATAAACTGACTGTTAACTGATAATATATATATACTTGCATAAAGATACCGATAATGATATAAGTATGTTATAAAGATTCTTAAGATGTAAACAGCCTCACCTCATTCCAGTATAGAATCTTCTTCAGGGCTGTAGCGTTACCGGAAATTTTATGGGGAGTTTTGACAGCATCTGGGCTGGAGATTAGAAAATTTATTCCAAGGTAGAGTTTTGGAAGGTGCTTTAGATTCCATAAAATAATTGAGTTGCAACTGCAGCCGTATACTACTGTAAATATTATCACCTGTTGCACGAATAACGATACTTTAATATACGCTCAATCGAGTTTATTACGTAAAGGAAAAACTAGAAATTGATTTTTCATTCGTTTCCCATTCAGTACGATTAGCGAGGGTTACCTGTGAAATAAATAGCTTGAAATAGATATTCTACATCAAATGCACACCTAACACTGTAGTCTTCCATCTCGTGCGGCATCTTTCATATGTAAACTGTTTTGGTACTAAAACACAGTAGAAAAGTCGGTCGCGAAGAAATGCAATGTTATTCTATGAAGGACGTGGCAGCGGAGGCCCTATATAAGGGCAAAAAATCAGTGTATTCATTCGCGTCATCCTCTTTACGACATAAATTGCAGATTACTCTCAATAAGATTCGTTCAGAATATAAATGCACGTAGAAGCAGTGAGTTGATTTACTTGAAGCACCTGCGGGTACGCATGTACACCGTAAACCATACATTCATGTGATATTTCGAAGACAGAAGAACTCTGCAACACACAGAAATATTTAAACGATTGAGCATCTGTTCAAAGGACTCAAATACGTTTCTGTCTTTGTGCGTAGAATAACTCGAACGCCCATGATGAACAGTGAGGTAACATGTCATTAATAAGTATTTCAAACTTATTTAACAAAGTGCCTAGATGAAATGCCTGCCTGAACATCCGTTCTAATTTTATTTTCTTCTGAAAAAATGAAGATCTCGTTAGGTTTTGGGTGCATCTGATAATCTCGTACCGTAAGTACATCGTAAGTACCCCTTGTGTGAGTGGAATTGTAGATTTGTCATTACTAGGATTTACACAGAGTAAATTTTTATATCAAGCATCAATAATTATGAGGAATTTTGGCCACTGAAGCATTTTTTCGTCAGTTGACTTATAAATTCAAGAATGAGGTGGCGAGAAAGTTAAACTTATTCAGCGACTACAAATGATTACTGTGATAAAAGTAATTGCATAACAGTAATGGCAGATCTTTCAAAAGAAGTGAACACATAACAATAACGCCAGACCTCACACAAGAAGTTCTCACATAACAGTAACGCCAGACCTCACACAAGAAGTGTTCACATAACAATAACACCAGACCTCACACAAGAACACATAACAATAACGCCAGACCTCACACAAGAAGTGCTCACATAACAATAACGTCAGACCTCACACAAGAAATGCTCACATAACAATAACGTTGTTCGACGTGTACGTAACATCTCGCCGTTGCAGGCCCAGTCTGATCAGCTGGAGCCAGGTGGTGGGTTTCGCGGAGGCGTTGACTTCTACTCCGGAAACATTTTTCTTCTTCCGATTGGCGATAGCTAATGGTAGATCAAAAACGGAAAAGTTGTATTCTGTTCTGGATAATTTTTCGGCACTCTTTCCCTCATATTCCTTGGGTTTGTTTTCATAATTCTGACTGCCGGTCTCATCCGGATTATTTTGGCTCCTATTTCGAGGAAGACGAGAGCCACTCCGCTTGTCTCCAACGTTAAAGTTCAAGGAGCTTTTTTTCAATGAATCACGGCTTTCATTATTTGACAAGCGCGTGCTAAGGTTCAGTGTACCAGCAGTCAAGTTCTGTTGACTTTCGGATGCATTGGTTTTGGATGAGTTATTTTGGTGTGAAGTCAAATTTCTGGAACTTTGGACGCTCCGTGACACCGTGCCACCGTCGGTGAGGCCCTCGCTTGGGACCAAAACTTGGCTGTTGAAGATCTCACTCGCCACCTGGAAACTCAACGGCCTGCCGCAAAAATTCAACAAAAAATTAAAATTCATCTCAAATGTGAGAGCGAGTGCAAAAATTAATCGATTATTTTCTTACAGCAATGTTTATCCTAGGTTCTTTTATGATCGAGGGTAGGAATGATAACTTAAAATGGACGCTTGTTGTCGTCCTCTAGCTCGCTACGGGAGGATTCGGTCCTGGTGATGCCCAGAGTTTCATCAATACCTAATCCCTGCGTTGATATTCTTCAACGTTTTCCCAGTGAAGGGGAGGCAGTTGCCAAGCCCGTTGCCGTAATTGGGTGGCAATTGAGATACCAGGACTCTAATGCATGGTTGGCTCATTTATACCCAATTGATTGTTCTGTGCAAGCATCACACGTCTTCTTAAATGCGGTATGGGCGCGTGTCATGCAAGTGAACTTTGAAATCCTAATACTGTACATGAAAACTTTGAATTAAGGATTAAAATTTCGTTTATACAGAGCGGGCCAAATATTAGGAAGCAAGAATTTTAGTGGTTATTATCTTGTAAATGTGCAACTAAACTATTTGTCACTAGAAGTAGACACCAATATTTATAATTCACCGGTTTAAATGCATCATTTCATTTCATTTTTTGATGAAAAAATACTGCAACGTTCGTTTTGAATTATAAAATCATATTTCAAATGCATGAACACGAACACAAAACTTAGATATTGCAAAGTACCTTAAAGTTTCCATGTATACTGTTTTAAGGCAATTGATTACTTCAAAGAGCGAGCAGACTTTACTGCTAGACCTCGCGCTAGAAGACTTGGTCTCAACCTTGTCTGTACCGCTAATGTCTCACACGTCTGGTGCTGAGCTCATTTCCTGAGGTTCGGGTCCAACGAGATGTGGTCTCCCTGTTCTCCGGATCTTAACTCAAAGGACGTATCTATGTGTTCTACACGTGACACGACGGTTAGTTTAAGAGTTTACAACTCTGTCAAAGATTTAAAGGCCTCGAACGAATTCCTCAAGAAATGCTTCTCACTGCAGGTAAGGCCTCATGGCGTCGATTTGAGGCTGTAATCAAAATGAATTGCGGTCGCTTTCGATAACTTTTAGCATTTGTTTTCATTTTCATTTCGATAATGGTATACATCTTTTCCATCAAGTTAAATATTTCATTTGTAGGTTATTTATTTTTCATTTGAATCCATAACTATACCCCACCCTGCGATGTATGCGCTTTAGATTTCAGAGCCTCGAATTATGCAATGACGACTTGTTCCGATGCTGCGAATATTTTTGAATACGAACAATTCTGGTAATGTACTAATACCTACGAACTACCTCCCACGACCATTGTTTTAGTGTAAATGCAATGCATATCTTTTTATCCTTGTACTTCTCATCTACATGTGTTTTTTTACCGGTATACACTATGTGATGCACGCTTGCCTACGTGCACATGTTCTCCTGTGACTGCTGGCACAACTGGCTAACGACAAATCGAAATTTATTCATGTAACTCTGTTTTGTGTAACTCATACATTCTCTTCATGAAATTTTCTATCTTTCGTGGATTTAATTTAATTTGGTACAATTCAGACCAATTTGTTAAGCCCACAAGTATGTACCTGGCGAAACTAACATGACCCTCTCACACAAATCGCACAATCATAAAAATGTACGATTGTAATGAACATGACCCACAATTTGCACAATCATAAAAATATGGGACAGTAAGGAACATGACCTACAATTTGCACAATGATATAAATCCATGATAGTAAGGAACATGACACACACAAATCGCACAATCATTAAAATGCATGATGTCAAGAAACATCACACCTAAATCGCACAGTCATAAAAATGCATGATAGAACAGTCCAATACACGCACGAGTCACACGCTCATGAAAATACAGGATAGCAAGGAACATGACCCACACAAGCCATACACAACCATACAGGTGCCGTGACCACCAGAATTAATTAACACAACACAGGTACTCACGAAAGGTCGTCCCGGTGGTAGACGTAGAAACCAAACAGCGTACTGCATCCTATGATGACGACCAGCGACCCCAGCTGCTGCGTAGTAATAAAATTTCACCCGTTTGATTTGCATCGTATTTCTGTCATTACTCATCGTTTGCAATAAGTGCATCATGTTCTGCAGCCTACGTGGCTTTGTACGTCAGGAATACGAGCACATATGCGTTTCAAAATATTCAAAGCGTCACAGCTGGTAAATGTAATTTTTTTAACCAAAGATTAATTTTTTTCCAAATCAATTTGTCCATAGAGACGCACGATTGCTGCGCAGTTGATAATCATGCCAGCCATGCGTTCATTCTCATACGTTACTCTAATCGGGTTCATGTTCTCTATGTTGTTCGCGAAATTGAATCAACCATGCTGATATTATCAACAAATTGGATAACATGCAATTCGAACTTCGATTGACGAACTTTGGATAAATTATGGATAAATGAATATCCTCGTGGATAAATTATTGGAATTATGACCAGCAGCAGTCGCTCAGTTACAGAGAACTATTTAATGCCAGCCCTACTTTGTACAAATATTTGTTCTTTGATTTTTAATTTAAACTCTGGATACATTATGTATTTCATGTTCTACTAAGGTTTCAAAGAATGTCATTGCTTATTCTATAGACTATTATTTTAACGATACTTGTCTTCAATACACATCACTACAGTACACATCCCCACGGTACACATCACTTCAATACACATCAAATATAATAGGCATCACAAAGTACACATCACTACAACACTCAGCAAGCATGGACTCAGTTCGTGAACTCACTCACGCGCTCTAATTTTCCATGACTTTTCTTCTCCCATTTTTCCCCTAAAGTTTTGCAATTTCCGCAGGTACATGAGCCCTCCAACCTCCATTGCTAGTCAGGTAACCACATGTGCTCACCCGCAGTGAGCAGCTCCGGCGCTGTTGGTACACTCCGCTCAACTTGGTAGCCATTTCCTCTATAATTTATTTTATTTTTCGACCATAAAATCAAAATGCAATGGAAACAGCAACCCTGTAAAAAACATCGATTTTTCTTTTTAAAATGCGGACGCGTAACAGATCTGAAAGCACTTATGCACAAGTGTACAATTACATCGCACAGAAGCACTGAGTTCCAGCTCTTAGCCCATAAGTGAGGGTTCGACTCCCGGCTCAGGCACAGATTTTCACGTAACAACGGAGTGCTTCCCTTGCAGATGGAAGCTTAAACCGCACATTCCTCACATCCCTCACGTGTCAGTAATGGCAAGGCATTAAAAACCCAACGTTAACACGTGTTGGAATTAATAAATGTACTTTTTTAAAAGGGGTTGCAGAATCGGTCATGACTACAAAAACTGTGTACGAACAATGGGGAAAAGCGCTTAAAAAACAATTTTAGTCAAAACTATAGCAACAAAGCTATCGTTGTTTCGACGGGAGCGGTAGAAAGACTGATCAAATAATTCTAAGGCCGCTCCCACCCTGCGTTAGCAACTCCCGTTCGGATCGATGTGCTCGAGTAGCTAGGGCATCTGCCAAACACTGAGAATAGTAATTTTGAAACTCGATCGATCGATTAAATGGAACATGAAGACATCTTAAGTATTACGCTTTAACATAGTGTGACATGGTTTTGGTGCCGTGGACGGACTATTATCTTTCACGTCCATTTGTAACAAGTAATATACATTTGGCACAGAAGTGCAAATAATTTAACATGTAAATAATGAAATTGATTTGAGATTAGCGTTATTTGGGGCCCTAATAAGGTACGAGGCTTGTGCAAAAGGCTATGTGAAAAAAACACAGAATTCTTAATTTTTTACGCCCACCAACTACTTAAAAATCCAATAAATAAAGAAAAGAGACGCGTAGACTTCAACACAATTCATAAATGAGGTAATGAGGCACGTGGACTAAAACACAACTCATTAATAATGACCAGGTATATAGATAAGATGATGCCCCGCTCTGTTAGAGCTGTGAGAGCGGTGGAGAAGGTCCCTAAGCAAGAACGAGTGAGATGAGCTAATGCACTTTTGAACAGGTGCATCACACCGCAGGCCGCATGGCGTGACAAGTGCAT
>VOMN01003793.1:0-25933 GCA_014899125.1 Orchestia grillus
TAATTTTTACTCTCGTTCAACGATGCAATGTGCATGCTACAAACTCAACCATAACCACCCAATCACGCACCACGAAGAACATTATCAGTCCTGATCAGACCCAAATCTTCCCGTCTGCAAATATATGAGTTAAGTAATAGTGTAGACCCTGAGTTTCATTATCCATCAGAACCAGAAGGAACGTAAAACAACCGCTTTGAACCCCACTTAAACCCCTGTTTAGGTTGGAAAGCATCGAATTTTCGATAAAAAATCTTTTATTCTTATCTCAGTCACATACAGATCATGGTACATCGGTTTTTCAATCAGTAAAATTACAACAGCAATGACAGTGGAGTACCGATAGTTATGGAAATGGTGCTATTAGAGGTGGTCTTCCCAAATTTATGGAATAGCAGTCCGGCGATAGATTCCATAATATGTAAAAATGTGTCACTAATTTTGCCTTCACGTACGTCAAACTAAAAGTCAAAAGCGATAAAGAGAAAGGAGGGAATGATGATATATGAGCGGGTTGTGCGAAATTTTGTTCCGAATTGTTGAGAAGACTGCGCAATGTCGCCTCTGACACAACTGGAACTTAGAAGATATCAGAAATCTTGATGAATTCATGGCTTAAATTTGTACTAATTAATAAATCATTCAATAGAAGTTATTTTTGTGTCAACTGTCGGATGGGATCAGGTACCAAATTTCTCCCTGTAAATTTTGCTAATAATTACAAGAATTTTATTATATGGCATGCTGTCAGCCATGTTCGATTCTATTGATAAAATTTAGAACTCAGAAATTCATATACGTTGCATATGATAAAAAAGGATCAGGAAAACAAAATAAATTTCACAAAATTTATGTTTGATGCTATTTTTGTTCATTTGTTGAATATTTTTGCTATATTATTACCGTTTGGGAAATACATTTCAAACCGGAAGTCGCGCTAGTATGTTCGAACACATGTCAGTGGGTACCATAATATTTTCCCTGAGTTTGCGTGTGTACTGAGGTTTTGGGCGCTAGTATATCAAAAATTCATATTAGTTTAGCAGAATGTCATGACTCGGTGAGTCCGTATTTTTTCGCTAAAAATCTTTTATAATTCATAATTGTTTGTGTGGACGACTCTTATTTCAAATGTGTCAACTGTCAATGAGTGACTGGTATGAGTGCCAAACTTGCTTTCGAACTCTTTGACCTTTTGCATAAACAGTTTTCATTTACTCTATTGTTGGCTTTCTCGTCTAGAATTAATGTGGCAAGCGTTATTGGGCCCATCCTTCGGCTAGTTTTATTTTTGTTTTTCAATGATTCCACTGGCTTATACAAATTGAGGGTCAAGAAAAACCCTATTACAAGTTCCCATTCTGGTTTAATCTAAGTTATAAGTTTATAGCGTGAAATATATAATATTTCGGTGCAGAAGTGTATGATTTTGGCTGAAATGTCGGTAGAGGTGTGGATGTCAACATGTTCACTTGAGGAAGTGACTTGTGAAGCGGTCATGCCTCTCGGGCGACGGTTGATACCTGGCAATGTATAAAAGAAGCTGACTTCATGGTAGCTAATTATCAAAGCAATATGAGTGTAATAAAGTTCTTAGTTAGAAGTTAGAAGTAACCTGAAGTGACTTACTTTTGAGTGTTAGATCTTGAAAATTACTTTTGATTACTTGTGAATTTTTAGTGAATGACTTGTTCACAAATATTGTCAAAGTTGCCTGAATAAGTAGAAATTCAAGCAATTATATTGTTAACATGTTTTATTTGTTCTAATAAAGCCATAGTTGTTTCAAATACTAGAATCTTATTTCACTTCTTGCTGTCAAAATAATTACAATGCCCAATGTGGTCTGTACACGAAGACTGAGATGGCTCAATTTCAAAGATTTGTGTTATTCTCTAATTACTGTCTGTTGGATTATTGACTTTTAACATTAAGTTATTTTGACAATAGTTATGTTTTGTGGATGTATATTCTATATCATGTTTGCTTCAATAATACTGATAAATAGTATTTCTGAACGGTTGATATTTGTATTTTGTAAAATAGTTCATTCCAATTATTTTTAACACATTAACTGCTATGTATACTAATAGAAAATATCATTTTAGAAAATACTGCATACCCAGTGAAATTAAGTAAATTACTTTTTTTTAACTTTGCATTGTGTTCAATACTCTTGCTTTCTATTCATTTAGGCTTAAATTGTTTAGTTGTAATTCATTGTTTGTTTGAAAGTGGTTAAGCAAAATGTTACATTTAGAATTTAGTAAAGTAATGTATGGTATGATGTGTGAAGTACCTAATATTGCTGAAGATTTACTCTAACAGATAAGCATTCAAAACAATAGGCAGTTTTGTATTTTATGAAAACAAATCATAAGGGAAATGCATAGATTGATTGATTCTATTATATAGTCAATTTAACTTTTGCTGATTTTTTAGAATGTGAAAATATTTCTTAAGTTTTCAGTATAAGTATTGTGATTTGGTATTTGCAATATGAGAAATTATACCTCAAATGTCTGCATTTCAGTCAGCACCTAGTTTAAAAAAAAATAGATAGTTATACTTCTGTTCCTTTGAAATGTAATATATATGTTTTGCTAACTCTGTTATTAAAATCCTAAATTATTCCTGATAATATTTTTCTTTTATTTAGGTAAATTTCCCTAGATGGTATTGGCATTGCATCTTTCTCCATTGCAAAAGGCAATATTCTATTAACAACTGCTGCTCTAGGGTATTGGCTTTGCATCTTTCTCCATTGCAAAATGCAATATTCTATAAACAAATGCTGCTCTAGGATATTGGCTTTGCATCTTTCTCCATTGCAAAATGCAATATTCTATAGGCAACTGCTGCTTTAGTGAGGAAACCAACATATGATTTTGGTCACTTGTGTGTTTGTCATTGATCACGTAAGTTGATGCAGAATTTGATGTGCATTTGATGTGACTCATGAAGGTCTTGAAAAATTTGATGTGCAAAGTTCCTTTAAAATAGATTCCCAGGTCTTGCTACTGATGACATGCTGTGATGTTGGTGCTGCTGATAGTAGCAGTAGGTGTAGAGCTCAGTTGTAATCATCAGCTTGACTGAAAAAGCTATTGAAGTGAGGAAAAGATATGGGAAAGATAAGATCATGCCCATGCTTCTCCTATCAAATAGATATCCTCCTAATGTATCAAAAGCTCTTGAGTATTTTGTATTTATTTGTGAAACATGCATTCCATTCCTGAATGAATTTTCTAAAGAATGTGTTGGCAAATGCTAATGATTGGTGAAAATGTGTACTCACCAAATCATCAAGTGATGGGTCAGCAAAAGCTCTAGCTTTGTTGTTTCAATTTATACAAAACCACCAAGTGTTAAGCATTTGTATTATTTCAGAGGGCCTCCTCCATTAGAGTATGGGCAACAAGCAGAGTTGCTGCGTTTATCCTGGAGGCAGAGGGTCTGGGCGGTCTTCCACTTCTCACAAGGTAGGTTCCTCCTAGACCTGCAGTTTTGCATTGTCTCTGTGTAATCACTTCAGTAGGGTTACTCATGCTGTCCTGACATTTGCATGAGCAGAAAATGACACATATGAGGGGAATCACAAATTTTCTTTGGAATATTGATAACTTTTCCCTTCAAGTACCTTCCCCAGCAGTACCCAGATTTCACGAGACAAAGGGTTGTTCAGAGAAGGTAAATTTTCTGATAGTAGTTTTGCTTCTGGACTCACATTCACAGGTTTTAAGTATATTGAAATAATTTTGTTGCTTGCAGTTAATTCTTTGGATATTGGTCTTACAGAGTTTGAAATATTCAACTTTTTCACATACAGTTTTTATATTCATCTTGTACCATGTCTTGTATCCTTGTTAATGAGGCTGTGGTAGGTATTAGCTACTATTGCTCTGATAGGTCCATTTCTGGGACACCTCATGCTCACTATGAAAAGAACTAATGGTATGATGAACTCATTCAATAGCAAACATTTCAGAATATTTACATTTCATCAGTGCTGAAACTGTTAATAATGATTCAAAATGGTGGAACATAAGAACCCCAAAATATGGGTGTAAAAGCTCCACCTTTTTAGATGGAAAATTTTTAGTGTTAGTAGGTTTTGATACTTGAAGTTATTTTTATACCCATGGCTTGGTACTGTTTCACTTTTTGTATTACTTCTTTTTTTTTACAGCTTCAACACTGATGATGGAATGTAAATGTTTCAAAGCATTTGCAATTAAATATATTTATACTATTGTTGGTTCCTTCATATTATTCACCGCTCAGTTTGTTATATACACATTTAATTTTATGAAATTCAGCTCTTGAATAATTGTGGTATTTCATGGAACATTTTCAATTTGTGTTTTGAAGAATGGATGGCTGGTTACATTATTAAATCAAATGTTTGGTGAACTGTGTGTGATGTCCTCAACACTAGTAGATTGATATCATTCTAAAATGAGATGTTTGTAGGTCAATACCCTGAATGTAATGATGGGTTGGTATCAACTCAGAGCTGAAATCCATCCCTAGTCAGTAGCTGCCACCTCATAAGCGGCAAAATGGATTAGATTTCTCCATTTGTTACTGTGAGCTACTGTAGCCATGAGGTGTCTTACACAGCACTTTCAGAATACCTGCTTTTTATTGAGCCTTCTTTCACAAGTTTGCATTATTTTAAAATGAAAATACTGGTAATTCTTACAGTATTTTGTGAGCTTATGTTTCACTGTGGAAAGTTAGTGCATTGTTAATTATTTAAAATGGATGGTGCTCTTTTTTTGTAGGAAGACAGTGGCTGCTGCTCATTTCAGTTTTTTATTTTTCCAAATTGTATGCATTTCCTTTGCGCAGTATATTGCAAGTTGTTTTTATTTGTAGCTGTACTTCTCTCCATGATCACAAGGACCTGCACTGAAGCTGGCAGTAGCTCATCTTGTTCTGTGCTCTCTGCTGAATTAGTTGTACCATTTCTCGTTTTTTATGTTCCTTCTTTCTAATGTTTGTCTTTTCTCTTTTTCTCTCTCTCTTTCTCTCTCACTCTTTCTCCCATTCCTGTTTCTGTTCTGATGCTCCTTGGTTTTGCGAGCAAACTGTTTTAACTCGTGTTTTGAGTGGTTTGAAACTGACATTTGTGTTGATGGTTATCATTGCCTTTTTTGTTTATGTGTTTTATGTGAAGAAATTTTTTTGACCCAAGATATGCTGTATATCTACTTTTTAGGAATATCTCTCATTTTTGAAAATTTTTCATGCTTTGCTGATTTTTCACATGCTGAAAATTTTTTAAGCTAAACCTTGATGTTTTCCTACTATTGAATTTCCGCCTAGATGAACTGTAAACCACTGGTGTGTCTTTGTGGAGGAGTAGATGAACGCTAGCCCCTCAGGTCCCCAGAACCTCTCCATGTGGAGCAGTTCCATGCCTCCATCTTCATTCCCACGCTCTTCATCTACTCCCTTGCATGCGTCCCGCAGTTTCCCCTCAGCAGATAACGCTCCACTGCCTCCACCTCCTTCAGTGACCAACATCTCGAACCTTCATGCTGCTAGTGGGGAGAACACAGGCATGTATTATGCAGAGTCTAGGATAGTGCACTCATCCTCTTACAAATTCCCATATCCAAGACCTCACTCTCCAGCAGCACATTTCAAGGAAAATCCCTCTCCAAACCTGCCAAACTCATCGAGTTCTCGCTCGGCTCGCGCCGGTTCAGCTAACAGCAGCGGGCAAATTTCGTCTTCCAATAGAAGTTCTCTGTATTCTGTGCCTGTCCCTGCGCACCTCAGACCACATCAGGAGGATGGTGGGACAGAAGTGCAGCAGTGCGAGCAGCTTCTCTCAGAGGCGCTCGAGTACGAGCACCGTCACGGTCAGCGACAGGTCACTGACAACCTTGGAACAACGAGCAAGAGGAGTTCGAATCAGTCTGATGCGTGTTTCAACTGCAGCAACGGGGATTCCTACGCTAGGGTTAATGCAGAGAGAAATGGCTTCGAAAACGTACCATCGTCGTCGTTGAACACGTTTTATTATGTCCCAGACTCGAGCTTCAGTTTTGACAGGAGTGATTTTGGATGGGGTGATCCCAACCAGCGCCCATGCTCTTCCAGACATCGTCACAGCATTCACGTGGACACATGTCAGCCTGCCCATGGACGGGAGCACTCGGCAGCGCTTCGCAACAGCCACGATTATTCAGGCTGTGTTCAGTCTTCCTCCAATCCCGCGACGCTGCGCACACTGCGTTCGAATGGTTCTTTTTTGGACTACCGACATGCTAGCCAAGCTAATCAATCCAACAACAAGGAAAATAAACGTGATGCTCGAATGTATGGCAGTAAGAACGTCCCTTATGGTAGGTCGATATCTCAGCCATCAGGCATCAAACTCGATTGCAAGATTTACAATGGCAAAGAATCGGTCTACTCATACAGTGACAAGCGACCGCTTCGGCAGTCGATTAGCTGCGATAGCCGGAATTATCAGCAGCAACATCATCAGCCTGTGCCCCAGCAGCCTCGTCTCTATGAACAGCACTATCCCGTAGCCCCAGCCAACTCCTATAAGTCATACTCGGATGTTCATTCAAACTTGAGTTCATCCATGACTGATCAGTCCCGCAGCTTGGTGCCTTACGGCAGCAGCACTCGCCAGCTGCCACAGCCCTTGAACAGTGAGGAATTTCTCTCGAGGCCCTACAACAATCAGGAGGGGCTGGCCCACCACCGCAGGACGAGTGTCTCTCATGACCCCCGGGACTCGAGTATCAGTAACTTGCGGGCCCAATTAGACAGCTTGAACATGGGAGAAATGAAATTTGTGCATGGGGGCTCTCAGCGCCATAGCTGGTACCTCTCCACTGATTCTGAGGCTTCTAATTACTCCAGCTTGCATTCTACGCTCAGTCGACATGACAAAGCGAGTAATGTTTCGAATTACTCCACTCTCAGTCAACGAGTCCAAAATACTCATGCTTCCTATCATTCAATGTTGAATCAACCAGACAAAATTGATTATGTCTCTCGTTGCTCTACGTTCAGCCAGTGGAATAAAAATGGCCATAGTGTATCAAGTGTGACTGACGACGCTCTTGGGGCAGATCATGCAACATCAATTCTGACAACGAATTCTGGATTTGCATCTCCATACCAAGTTTCAAATTTGAGCATGAAACCAAATAATCTTGAAAATCAAAATGCAGATTCGTCTCCTCGTGCTTTAGCTCGGCAGCTTCCCCACATCCCGCCCATCCCTGTCCTCCCTGGAGATGACCTCAATCAGTCATCTCATACTTCATTGACTGGGTATAAGAAATCCAATCGTCACGAAGACCCATTAGCTCATTCATCAAAGCCCAATAATTTTGCTAAAGCTCCTGCCCCAAAACCGCCTGTTCGGTCTCGATCGAAAGGCCATCAAAAAATCAAACCTCTGTTAAAGTCTCTCTCTCAGACATTTGGCTTTCCCTCTTCTGCTTCTGCGGCCTCTCGTTCTACAACGAAGGCCAAACCTCGTTTTGAGATAATAAGCTTTCACTCACCCACATCTTCTGCTTCTGGTATTTGTGACGGAGTGAATTCATCAGCGGACTGTCTAACTGTAGCCACTAGTGGTTCTAGTGTTGTGTCTCAGTCATCACTAACCTCGAGTTCTTGTGCCCCCCCTTCGTCTTCTGCAACCCTCCCTTCTCTGTGTGCTTCCCTGCTTCGACCTCGACCTTCCCTTCCCGCTACCGTGTCTCCGGCGGTGCAGAACAACAGCAGTGGCGTTGTTGATGGTCGAAATGGCAGTGGGGGCGACATCAGAGGCAGCACCGGTGGGGTTGGGGGTGACACAACGTCCAGCGTTGGGGAGGACGGTACCACCACCAACATCCAGCACATTAGCGAGAGGGAGCACGACGATCTCGACCAAGACCCTTCTCTGCATCCCACAGCAGGGCCTCTCTTCCTTAGTAAAGCTAGGCGCGCTCAACAGAGTGAGTTTTGTTCGTGATTTGAGGTATTCTGAGCCAATCATGCACGTGGGTTTCAATGCTATATTAAATAGTTGCTAGCGTCAGTAGAAACTACTCATGAGGCGGATGAACCCTGGGATCGTGAGGAATTTACTTGAGGTTGGCTAGGAAAGTCAGGATTTACTGGTTACTGATGTTCGTTTAGTATTCAGTGATAATGTAGGTGCCTGTCTTTGTCAGGATATCGTAGCAAATTAGTTCTCTCTGTGCGTGTCGAACTGAGTGATAGCTCCTGAGCTGCTTTGCGAGAGAGTGGAAGACAATTTGAGCTCGTTATTATTACCAGGGTAGTCGATGCCCTGAGCTGTCAGGAGCGACTTGTGACAGCAGCTCTGGTTGTAGGAATCGTATGTGGATGTCGTTTCGAAATGGGAGTTTTCTGAGCTTCATTCAGTCCATTGCCCATAGTTACTTTTTGCAAAAAATTTAATATGTTTAGAGCGCCATTCGCCTTTTCCGGTTGGTAATATCTAGGTATAGTGGTAATGCAGTTTATACGGGCCATTTCTGAGGAATCGTCACTAATTTAGGAGCACGGGCTGTGATGTAGTGAACATTGTTTTTCAACTCTTTTATATCAATTTGTGCGAGTTGAACTGTGAGAAAAACATCCGGTACCTCCCGAGTGTGTTTGCTACCCTCGGTGCTAACTTTTCATGTGTTCTATTGTCCCTGCTGAGGCACTCACATTGTGGGAAGTATTTGTGTAATGCAGTAATGTTCATTTGAATAATCTGAAATATATTCAGGTGCTGATACGAATCTACATGGAACAGATTTTTTTTAATATCGAATGATAATTTAACTTAGAGCTTCAGATAGACTTGTCGTTTAGAAGACTTTAGACTGTAGTCTTTAGAAGATTTTAGACTAGTCTTTAGTCTTTAGAAGATTTTAGACTAGTCTTTAGTCTATAGAACTTTTGATAGACTCGACTTAGGCCTGCAAAATCATAATTTAACCTAGAACTTTAACGTCGAATCAGAATCAACTTAGAACTTTAAATAAACTTGTCATCTTGTTAATTCTGTAAGTGTTACGATATAACAGAAGTCAATAGGGGGCTCTGTGTGCGGTTCTGAGTTAAATAATAATTACTCGACTTGGGCAATTCTTTACAGTAATTTTTCTCTTCTCTTTCAGATGGCATTGTCAGAAGAAAAAGTAGAAGTGAGGTACGTTGATGTGATGGTAAATTTACTTCAACTTATTTCGTATATTACTTCAGCTCCGTATTTGAGTTGGGTACTCTTTGTTTTTTGTATGGCCATTTGTGTGCAACATTCATTCATAGAATTGGGATCAAGTGACTGTGAGTGATGAGTGACTCAACATTTGCTGTGTGTGTGACTTAATGTCTGCTGTGTGTGTGACTCGATATTAGTTGTGTGAGTGAAGAATGTTTGTGGTGATAGTGTGTTGCGAGTGACTTGGTGATGAATGTTTATTGTATGTGTGAGATGTGCGCAACAGAGTGCACTTCAAGTTATTGTTGTTTACACAATGCAGTTGTGTAAAATGTTCCTCTTCTTGCTGATGAGTCGCACTCCTGAGCTCTTCATGGTTCTCAGTTGTACTCAATTACTTGTACATGTCCAGGGCCTTGCCAGTCTTCGCTGAGGTCCTAAGCTATCGGCAGCTGGTCTATCTGCATTGTGTATGGGAACTTCTTTGTGTAAATTTTCTTGCAAAGGCAGGCTATTTTATATTCTTCCCTATTTTATCAGTGAGTGTTGTTGTCTCGTTTCTTTATACCAAAGTTAATTGTTTTTACATCCATCTACTTAGTAGTTCAAAGAAAACTTCATTCATTATCATATTCCCTTTAAAATAGGAGGAAATACCTTCCAGCTTAGTTTCTCTCTAATTTTAGTGATTATAAGTCCTCAACATCACATCACACGACTATGGAAATTGAACTACTCTTACGTATTGCAGCTGGATAACGGGCGGACTTTGAAGAAATCCTCTTCATGTTCGACCATCTACCTGGACGACTCGACCGTGTCACAGCCCAACCTCAAAAACACCATCAAGTGTGTGGCGCTGGCCATTTACTACCACATCCGCAACACAGTCGCCACACGCACCATGGACATCTTCGACGAGCAGCTGCATCCACTCACGGTGTGTGCAGCGTCGGGGACTCTGCTCTGTCGTGTGTTGGTCCCCTCAGGGGGCGTAGGATGGGCCGTAGGCAATAGGGTTAGGATGGGCCGTAGGCAGTAGGGTTAGGCTAATTAGGTTTGTCTATCCTATACTACGTAGACTAGCGTCCCCAGAGTGGCACTCATAGGTTACCTCAGCTGTAGCACTGAAGTCTATACTAAATGATTCCTTCTTTTTACTCTTTTTAAAATCGCCTCTGGTGTGGCTAAGCAGATTTAAACTAACTAATGACAATAGTTATAATGCTGTGCTGGTGTGTTACACCTGTGGGGTGGTGCGGCCTAGTGGACCTGTGGAGTGGTGTAGTTTCTGAGACATGTGGGTTATGTCGTCTCTTGGTTCATAGAGTAACATCGGATCAAAGATAAACTACTGGAATAGTTGAACATCTGGAATTGGATAAGTTGAGAGGGAGGTAAAACGAATATTCGTGTTTAAAATGGAACTTCTAATGACTGAGTTCAATGCTGAGCTCGTTCCATGTGGTGTGACGTGGTGCTCAATGCTCATATTTTGTCATCTGACAGAACATTTTCAGCGTGAACAGTTGTCAATTTTGATTAATGTTGTTCGTTATAGATAATCTTCAAGTAGAGAGTCATGCTGATATCACAAAATACATATTTTACCGTTATTCATGTCTCGGAAGCCTGTGGTTTATACAAACTATACAAACCTATGCATCACATTGACATCGATTTTTGACGCGACAGAAGGATGGAGTGCACCCGGACTACGACAAACATATCCCCGAGCACCGCCACATTTACAAGTTCGTGCGGACCCTCTTCAACGCAGCCCAGCTCACCGCCGAGTGTGCCATCATCACACTGGTCTACCTAGAGAGGTGGGCACTCGTGCACACTTGTCATGTTATTAAGCGTTAATGCCAGGAGTGTTTGGCTTAAAGCTGCGTAGGTTGTACACGGTGGGCCGGAAGGATGGACGTTTGAAGTTTTTACTTGAATCTTTTGTATGACAACTTGTACTATTTGGTGTACAGACCCCCAGCAGGTGAACACGACTCCTACAAACAGTACCGAATCTAAATGTCTTTCTGTTGCTTTTTCTAATAATCAGAAAAGGTTGAGCTTCCCATCCTTTCTGCTTCACCTTGTATTTTCATTAGGTAGTGTAGAAAAATGCAGGAAGGCCTTTCGATCGTTACGGTTTTATTGCTGTAACATTCGTTTCTATCGTTATATTTTTGTTATTATAACATTCGTTTCTCTTGTTAGATTTTTACTCACGTTACATTTATTTTCGTTAAGCTATGACTCATGACATTATGTCATTCCACTACCAACACATGGCTCACGAGTGCCGCCACTGCGTGCAGATTACTAACGTATGCCGAGCTGGACATGACCCCCGGGGGCTGGAAGCGCATCGTGCTGGGAGCGATCATCCTGGCGAGCAAAGTGTGGGACGACCAGGCCGTCTGGAACGTCGACTACTGCCAGATACTGCGGGACATCTCTGTTGATGACATGTGAGGCTCTGCTGCCTTCCTGTTGGGGGCATGTGAGGCTCTGTTGCCTTCCCGTTGGGGGCATGTGAGGCCCTGTTGCCTTCCCGTTGGGGGCATGTGAGGCTCTGTTGCCTTTCTGTTGGTGGTATGTGAGGTTAGTATGTCTTAATTGTTGGTGTGCGAGACTCTGTTGCCTACCAGTTGATGGTTTGTTAATGAATCTCGTAGAGCTCCGTTTTCGTTCTGGTGATACGTATATGAGGCCGGTGCTTTAAGTCTCCAACTCAATAGCTACGTGCCTTAAAATCTATATTTGAGGAAGTATTCATCATTCTATTGGCTTTCAGGAACGAACTGGAGCGCCAGTACCTTGTGATGATCCAGTTCAACATCAACGTGCCTGCCTCGGTGTACGCCAAGTATTACTTCAGCCTGCGAACACTGGCCGAGGAGAACGACCTGAGCTTCCCCGCCGAACCTCTGAGCAAGGAGCGGGCACACAAGCTAGAGGCACTCAGTAGAGACTGCGAAGACAGGTATGCTGCTCAGCTACACGACTCCGCTTCCATGGGCAAACGCTGGAGTAGCCTCGACAACGTCAATGCCAATAACAGGCGCTCTGTGGCTATCTTATCCTAGACTGTGGCTCCGTAGGAATGGCTTTGACATCATCAAGGTTAAGAACTGGCATTCCGTTGCCATTTTGTGCTAAGATATGGATGGCTTCGGCGACGTCAAAGCCAAGAAGATGTGTTCCATTGCCCTGTTGTGCCGAGCTGTGGCTTCGCAATTGGCAGATCTGCGGAGATCTTGCTGGACTCGGGACTACCCCTGACTCTCTGTACACAGTGGCAGACGCCTGCAATACGTAGCGTGCTGTAGTGAGACGAGACTTGAATTGTGCGGTGACGTGAAGAATGTATTACAAGACATTTCAAGTACTGTAATGCAAGTAATAAGTGGAGAAAGCTTATTAGAAAGTAGCTATCGTTTATATTGATCAAGAAAGGTGCTTATTTAAGATTTTATCTTATGATAGTGATTGTGGAGGAAGCTTAGTAGCCATTTCAAAGTGAGGTAGCGTGCAAGAAAATGTTAATTTAGGTTTAAATATATCATATGATAGTGGGGCAAGGTAATTACTGACATTGTGATGTAAGAGTGCGTGAGAGAGATAAATTTTCCCGAACACACTCCTTGTGTCTAAACTGGATTCAAGATTTTAGTTTTGGAGAACATGGTCAACTGTTTTTGTGGGATTTGCTGGAATACATTTCCTGATCAGGAATTAATGGTGACTTGATGAACTTCAATTCCAATGTTGCCTCTGTTTGGGCTTGAGTGTGCTGTGGACAGATGCCATTGTTTCGAACTCTGGAAATAAAATCTTTTAGCTTTACTGGTTTATGTGTCGGAACCTTAATTGAGTGATTATATTTATTTAGGAACGTCGATTGATTGTGTTTCAAAGCCTTGATTGATGGGTCGTATTTCAGAACCTGGATTGATGGGTCGTATTTCAGAACTTGGATTGATGGGTCGTATATCAGAACCTGGATTGATGTGTCGTATTTCAGAACCTAGATTGATGGGTCGTAGTTCAGAACCTTTAGTTTATTGATCCTCGTTCAGAAACTTGATTGAATGAATAATCGTATTTCTCAAAATTTTCCTGCACTTGATGCTAGTAAGTAAAACTGAACATTGTGGCGTACATTTTTTATTTCTTCAATTTGGGCTGTACCGAGTATGCCCAAAGCAGACACCTGGGATGCTCTGTACGACACCACTAGTCCTACTCGAACGATTCGCTTCAAAATCCTTACTCTTCTACTGATTCATCTGCCTTTAAACTCTTCCCTATAGTCGCAAGACATGACACCCCGTCTTGCAGAGACTTCCGGACCTTGTCCTTCTTCGCTCGTTTATTCTGTTTCTACCTTAGGTTCGTTAGCTGAAGGGTTACAGATGAATCTCACCAATTTTAAGCTGTCAATTTTGGGATTCCGATGTCCTCGTGCCTAATTTGGGTATGGCTGCTCTTGTGTTGGTTGCGCTTTGTTTGACCGTATGTGCTTAATGAGTGTGTTGTTATCGCTGCTTGGGAGCTCTTTTTTTGGGGAAAGATTCCGGCGAGTGCCAGGGTCTGCAGCCCGTACTTCTTTTCGGTCGACGAGATTTTCTCTCGGAGGAACGGGTTCATTTTCGGTGATTCCATAATATATACATACGCTAACCAGAATAACCTTAACGGTGATGCCTTGGGTGCAATATAGAGAGCTTATCTGAAGCGCTAGCCACTTCTGTAAACTTCTACTTTTTGCAGAATTTTACAGAAACAATATTCCGTAACCTTCGGAGTTTGTTCGAATTTTAATAGTATGTATAGACTCTTAAATGGGGCTGTGTCATAGAGGAGCTCTAAGTTACGCTCAATTCTTTTTAATTGATTCCAGATAGAATTGGTAATAGATTTTCACGGAGCAAAAGATGAAGGGTTTGGTTCAGTCAAGTGCTTGCGCCTCACGTCGAGGTTGTTGTTGCTTATTGTGTCACAACTGGCCGTGTTAAAACGAACTTACAAATGCACGTGTAATTATAACACGGGCTGTCTTGATGCCTATACCTGTACCCTGATGGTTTATTCGCGTGGATGTTCCCACTCGCGCATGATGAACAGTTCTTCTTTGGCCCATGCCAAGTGTGGAGTGTGTCTTTTAGGTTGTGTTTACCATTTTGCAAATTTCTTGCTATCTTCATTGCTTCCACTCCTTAGTAGAATATTATTATTACGTCGGACAGACAGGACTAAATTTTCATGGTGTTGTTGAAATACTTACTGTTCATGTTCTTCTTTCCGACGTTCACAAGGATAAATTTAGCAAACAGATTCTTACAATTTTCCTACTGTTATTCACGCTCGAATCTTGATGTTACTTTGCGTGGTTCTGGTGTTGTTACTAAGCATTGAATATTTAGCTTTCTGTCGCTCGATTGGATAAAACTGGTCTGGTTTCAGTGGCATTTTTTCTATTCTCAGAGTGGCTTTGCAATACCGTGTGATTTTCATTTTGGGAACTTGGGCGATCTTCGACCATCGAAGATGTAGGCCGACAATACCAGTCTTCGTCAGCGTATCCTGTGAACTTTCGCAGCGAATCAGCCGTGCCAGCTGCAGCCGGCTGTTGTGGGTTCAGTTTTGGGCCGCCCCTGTGAGGGGTGTCAGGTACTGGACCTAACTATATTTTGTTTTTAAGAAGAATTTGTTTTGTTTCTAAGAAACTTTTTAGCTTCAATGCAAAAAATTCAAATCGCATTTACGATATATATTACAAATGAAAGAAACATACGAATACTACCTTGGTGTGCATTAAATATGAATTTTTGTAATTTTTGCGTAGTGGTACACAAAGTTCCGCAATTTCTTAAAGGGCTTTGATCTATGTGGTCACCAGACCATCTATAGACAGACATTGTGGTGTGATACGATGTAATGTGATCACGAAGTGTGAATGTCGTTGCCTGATGGCATAGGACTCGGGTGGAAACCCGAGAATGGACCACGCGGATCATTCCTTTTGCCATTCTCTATTCTATTTTATTCACTGCTACCACACGTACAACAAGTTTGCGCTGGCAACATCTGAGCGTTTGCCGAGAAGATCATCATGTAGACGCACTGGATCGAGGTTGACCATGTGTCGTTTGTCATAACCTGGTTCCAACTTCCGAGCTATCGCTGACAACCCACCCATCTGTACTCGTCTTCGCTTCCTGTCCGATGTAAGATCACTATTTTTAGCCGAGCTTTTCTCCCTTGCTTTGGTTTTTGTTTCCCCTAGCTTTGGTTTTTGTTTCCATGTGTGTGAGGGTGATGCATTTCCACTCATAATGCTTAAAATGGTCGTAAAGCCATCTAATGCAGACATTTTCGGAAACCGAAAACGGTTTCTGTGGGGAATTGATTTCCAGTTCTGTTATACTCGTACTTCATGACGAAACCTTCTCCCCTAATGCATATCCATAAATTTGACGAAGCTGAAGAAGCTCGAAATTACGTGCTATTCTGGAAGTGTAATGCAAGTGTGCCAATTTTCTGAGACCTGGACCTATTTTCTCTCAGTGACCTGAATACATGTTCATGTATATTATATGTAATCTCCGCAGTGTTGCGGTAGTACTTCAAGAATGTTTGGCGAGAAAATAACAGGAGAAAGCCAAGCACTTTCACAACTTGCCGAAGGGTGAGTGTGAAAAAGGATCTGTTATTACTGAAAAATGAAAAAATTGTTAGTTTTTTACAGTGAGCGTGTTGTTCTTCGTGATGATGTCATGGTGAGTGTTGAGCTGTGGGCTGCATTTGTGATGCGTCGAGCTGTGCAATAGTGATGCAATACAGAACAACTAGCTGTCTTAAATGGGGGTATTTACACTTGAATAAATTGTCATTTGTCAGTACCGACTTGATTGTCATTTGGTCGGTACTTAAATAGACATACGTCGTTCCACACTGTTACTGGAAATTTTAACGTGCGTTTGCCAGAGAGAGACACGGCATGCATCTGAACATATGACAATAGATGGCGTCGGAGTCGGGAGGAACGTTTGTTAAAGAAGCAGCAGTGTTTATCAGTTATTGGTGTAGTTGTCATCATATTCCGAGTTTCTTTTGTTCCCACTTTCTCTTCGTGTGTGACCGCATTACGGGCGAAAATAATTAATTTTGTATTTATGCTTTATTTCATTTTGACATTGCAGGTTTCAAAAGTGTCTTTGAAACCTCCTGCTTTGAATCTGCTGGCGTTGGCTCTGTGTTGAGTTGAGTACATAGTGTTCGTGTTTGTGGATTTGGTTTGAAAAGTTGGTCGTGGACAGAACCTTCGTTTTTCACGTATTACCTATTAATCCAAGTGTCATCGTTTCCTAACATTTTGTTCCTTATTCTAACGTTCCTAAAGTTCCTCGCTGAGACACTTGGGCATTTTGTCGTGCTACAGCTGTTCACGAGTCACGCTTCTCCTACGTAGAGTAATGAACAAGTCTTGACCCACTTGTGGTGTTGCTAGCCAAGTTTGCTTTCTTCTGTGGCAAAGTTGAGAAAAAATTATTCAAATTTACGTCACCTTGTGAAGAAGAAAAATGGAAAGAATTTTTAGTTTTTCCTTAATTTGTATCCAAAACTGAAATCATCATTGCGCTCGTGTTTTTCTGAAAATTATCACCAAAACCAATGTTGAATATGACTTCTTCGTTATTAATTGAGTACAAACAAATTGGATAATCCACAAGATAATTGTATCGTATTTGATTTGTTGTAGGAAGCTTTTTTCTCTCAAAGCTCTGGCTGCCGTGCATGCTAACACGTTTGATCACACCGTAAAGTTGCTCGTGCTTGCATTAAACTATCCCATTTGTCTGCTGATGGAGTGTGTCGCGTGCTGACGGAGCAGCTTTTGTTCAGGTTGGCGGTGACAGGCTTCTTGAGGGAAACAATCTTGATATACTCTTTCAAAATCGAAGTAACGTGGGTTATTTTTACTAAGGCAGTAGCGTTCCATTGGAGCAATGTGCGCCATGTGAAGAACCATTAGCAGAACCAAATTTTGCGCTCGCTTTTGGTGAAGTTCTGCTAACTTCAATGTTGCTACGCCGCTTTCTATATGATTTGCAGAAGGCTCTCTATCTTTTATAGCTGCTTTGTGGGTTGTGCCAATTGAGATCCTAAGAGTTTCGCCTCTTTCTCGTGCCGCAGAACCAAGTCTTCTGTGAGTAGTGGTAGTCGTTGCAGCACTAGGACAGTAGCTTTGCTGAGCGAAACTGTGGTTTAGTAAACTATGGAAGAATTTTATTTAAGAAGAATGTACTCATAGATAGGTATGTTTTGAATTTAGTTCTGTAACTTCCAGTAGGCCTGTCCATTTTTTGTAACTCGTATTTCACATCATTTCATAGACAGTCGTCTGCCTTCACTGAAATTTTTTGTTCTCTTTGCACCGTCATACCATATAACCACATGAAAATAACCTGTTCATTTTGTACTCAAGCTTCTCTTCTACGTTAATTTCCTAACTCATTAACCTTTTAAAGAAAGTTGTTGTTGGTTCTGTGTTACAATTTATATTATCTTATTAACATTATTTGGCAGCGTCTGACACGCTGAGCGAGTGATTTGCATCCGCTTTTATAATAATTTAACGATTTCCAGATACTTTTCATTTGCTGTTTTCTTATTCCGAAGAAGGTGGTCAAATTCCAGACTTGCTGACTTTAGGTCTCGTCTGGGGCACCTTCTGAATCTATATTAGTGGACAGGGCCGTGGTGTCTCGGTGCGCTACGGTGTCATTCTAATCTATATTAGTGGACAGGGCCGTGGTGTCTCGGTGCGCTACGGTCTCATTCGTTCGTTCCATGAACCAATGTTGTTAAGTTTGTGAGTTCTGTTTTCGTGTATCAAGCGACTAAAATTATCCTTTGCTAGTTTGACTGCGCCTGAAATGTTAATTTCTTCTTTCAAAATTGATTAACGAGATACGTCTGCCTACGACCTCATGTACTTAACTAGACGAATGAATGGAATCGTCTGTAGGTAGGTTTTCGCGGGATTATTTGCCTACGAGAAAATCCAGGCCTGACGATTTTGTTGTTACCTGGATATCGCGTACGTGTTCTCACGCCATCTCCGTCCGTTCTTTTCCTTGCATGTTCGTGTTCACTCCAACTGCGTTTGAAACAAATTTTTGAAATGGATTCCTTTTTGATTACGGCGATCTTATTGTTTAACTAAAATTGTACGTTTTAAAAGAATAACGTGAGTTGATTTCTTGGAGTATATTCGTAGTCGCTTTCGTATTTTATCGCATTCATGCAGGTGTACTTTTAGACGAGCGTTTCGTTATTGCAATTCGAAACTGTGACTTGAGCTAGCCTTTGTCGACGTAGTGAATTATATCTTAATACCATTGGGATTTGGGGGGCGGATAATTTTGGTGGAATATGGAGTTTAGGTATAAGTCAGTTTTCTTAGATTTTAAGTGGAACTTCATGGTATTTTTATGCGTTTGAACTTTCTGTGCGTTCCAGATTCAAGATTAGATGAAAAAGGCCTTCATCGGCGAAGGATGCCCTTTTTTCTCGTGATGTAACTTATGAAACAATAGAAACTTAATTCTTATGTTATTTAGGGCGGAGTTTATTTAGTGTAAAGACTTGTAGCTCAACACGGATTGGGATTGTGATGCTCTCCATGTCTAAAAGAAGACTGAGAGGAGCATCACGTTGTGCCATGTTAGTGTAAGCACGCCCTGTTGTGGCGCACCTGGAGTGTAAAAATACCGTCGTGCTGGGACCTACGGACGTCATATACTCCTTCCTTATCCAGCTATTTGAGCACTTCTGTGATCTTTCTGAGTATCGGGCAGGAAGTCACTACGTACACGCGAATATACTTGCCATGCTGCAGCAGCAGTTTGTGATGTTCCTGAGAGTTGGGCGTGCGGTAGACCGTGGCTAAGAAAACGTCGATGACAAACACACTCAGTATGGGATGCCAAGTCCACTGAGAGTAGATGTGTCGTTCGCATGTCATGCCGTGCTTCGATGTAAAAGAAACGTTCCTCAACCGTGTCAAGTTCCACGTAAGCAAATTGGAACTATCGTTCTAACTAGGAGTGCTCCTTTGACTTTGCAGCCACCTCTTTTTTTAATGCATCGTGTTGCTCTTTTTTTGATTCACGTTGTTGCCACAAGTTTGATGTGTTATTGTTTGAGGTATGAAGCTGTGAATCTTTTTAGAAAGATGAAAATCGTTGTAAGAATCCATTACTCCGTGTGAAGCAAGACGGCTCATTAAGGGTGCAGAGCTTCGCTTCGATGGCTGAGTGCGCGGGGGACGCTCATTTTATGACGGCCTCTATTCTGTAACTCATTCTCACTCGGAAAGTGGAGAGAAATGCAGCTTCGTCACACTTACCCTGCCGTTTAATTCTTTCTCAACTAACTGATCCTTGGATAAGTACGAACGCAACTTCGGCTTACTAGCGTGTTCAGGGGACCTTCACTGACCGAGGGGCTACCGAGTGAAGGATTTCTTAGCTTACCTCTAGGTAAAAGCCTGAGCAACTCCGCGTACCCCTGAGGTGTGCCAGACGCCTGCACTCAACTGGTCGCCAGGCGTTGTTGGTCTGGTCGCGCTAGATGAGCTGGGAGCTTTGTGGTGCGCGTTTACGCGCCTCAGCCGAGGATCCACTAATTTCTGATTATATTCTTTTAAAACAAGCTGAAAATGTAGGATTTTTATCATATATTTATGTTGAAACAAAGATGCAAACGGCACTAGTGTAGGTAGGTGTACTTGTATTGGCATTCTTGAATTGTGTGGCATTCTTTCGTGATCCGATTGTACATTGTGGCCATGGGCAAGACTAGAGTAAACTTCCCCCTCGAGATGGACATCTCTGCGGAACTGACGTTTGTACCTAGGACGATAATAGGCGCGCGTCAACGATAATTAACGATCACTGTTGGCGCGATCATCATCACTGGATTCGATAGTCTCACGCCGGCTACGTTTTATTGTTCGTTTGTTCTTTGGTGACTCGGAGTCCGCGTCGTGGTCATTAGCGGTGCATATCGTTTGCGCGCATCGCGCTTTTTCTCGTTTCATTTCGACACCGCCACCGCTATCTAAACTCCAATGTATATTTCGAAAACCCTGAACGCTGCACCCGCTCACTGCTTGTGAAATAAGGAGGACTCTGCCGTTATAGATAGTGTCGTTGTTGTGCGAGGGACGTCTGCCCAGGGTCTGGAAGCACGTAAATGCTACGGAGACAATAGTCAGGTAGCTCTCGATGTCTCTTCTGTTGATGTAATAGTTTTGCATTCACTCTCGTGCTCTGGAGCTCTAGGAGGAGTGTCCGTACCTCTGAGTGGCCCAGCGCACGAGCAGGGCCTGCTTTGTTCGTTGTTCTTCCCATGAAATGTTTAAATTTGTTCTTGATATCGCTTCTTATCTTATAGATTTATCCTTATATTCTGGTTAGCAACTTAGCTTGTGAACTAATTTTCTTATCCTATAGATTTATGCTTATATTCTTCTGAATTAGCTAGCTTGCGAACTAACTTTCTTTTCGCTACCGAGTCTTAATGTGATCCTTGTACATATAGTTAATAGAGGCCAATTTAGATTGTATGAGCCGCCCTCTCCGCCTACGCTTTAATGATATTTTTGCTCTAAGCTCTTCCAGTCTACAGCGCTGACCAAGCATGAATCCTTCATTGACCGAAGGATTAGAATCCCATTATTGGAGGCCTGAATCCTCTGCCAACACCTGCAGCTTGGGTAGAAGGTCCTTGCAGTGACATTGATGAGGGAATCCTTGCAATGAAATTTGTGTTTGGAAATCCTTGCACTGAAATTTACCCGAGCATATCTGCGGTGGTTGAAGCTTCGAAGAAAGTTGAACGATTGGCAGAAAATTCCTTCAGTTGACCTGAGTGTGAGCCATCAGAAGTCCCGTTCTAACACAATTTCTGTGTAGTTTCCACAATCCCAACAGCCTTGTTCAGCCAGTCTTTTTAGTTCGAGATACTGAGGGCCGCTGCTGAAACGCTTTCGTGATGCCTGCGGCGATAGAACTCCGTACATGATCCAATGAAAACGAGTGCGTGGTGCAGTGTTGCTGCCATGACATCCGAAGTTCGCTGCTCAACATACGGAACAGTAATTAAAACACGGAGGGAATCACATGGCCTCGATAGGGGGGCGAAGGTCTGGCAGGCCTCTTGCTAGAGTTATCCCGCAAATGGTTGCCTACGTACATGAGAAGAGGTAAACAGAGGATGCTCGTTGTGTACACAGGTCAAGGTGCATTAATTTTCTCCCTCGTGTTCGAATTTTTGTCTGTGTAAATAATATTGTAATATTTCTGTGCTTTGTTCTCGGGCCGTAGGAATTTTACCTTAGCTCCTCTACCAATGGATTTTCTGTCATTTAATTTCTGAGCGTCATTTCCTATCGTCATGGTTTTATGACTGTGAAGTTCCCGAGCTTTCTCGTCTGGAAAAGCATTGTTCATTCACACCATCCGATTGCCATCTTCAATGGGAATCGTTTCCTTGTGGAGTTACTGAAGTGGTTTCTATGCTAAATTATGTGAATAATTTTTTCGGTACGTTTGTGCTGAAATAATGCTCATTACGACCCACTACAGATTTAGCACTGGTTTTTGCCTTGAGTTAGGTCAAGTAAACATATTAACAATTCGTTATGTTCCTTTACGGATTGCCCCTTCCTTGTGCCCGGCAAATGTGTCGTCCGAACAACGCCCTGAATACGTCACTATCCCTGCTGACGTCATCATTTTTATTCTCGTCTTCACTTCCATTTCATCCTGGGCATGGGTGTGCTGCGCTCCTTCTTGGCCTCGGTGATGCCTTTCAGTGATAACATTATTCTTAAATAGTCGTTTCTTTGTTAGATTTTATACATTCGTTTACCCATACGTTTCTTGTTAAACTCTTACACCTTCTGATAAAAAATGACCGTTATGATATTCTCTAGTTTGGTGTTGTGTACCGTGAGTCAAAGCATTGTCGTTAGAGAGGGAATTTCAATTCTTTGTTTATCCCTTACCTTGCGGGTATCAAAAAGATTAAACAAGGAAGGGTGACGTATTTTTATGGTTATTTGATCGCTGTAGCGGTGTTTGCCGACGATGCATGTGAGCCAATACAAGCACCCATTGAGTTAGCCTAGCTTTGGTCTGCTACGGCGAGGCGAGTGGGGAAGGTGTGGGGCTGAGAGACTAAGCGACTCAATTTGAGAAAATGCTCGCGCTGAAACTCATGCAAATTGAGTACGATTATCTCTGGGGTGATGTAAACGGTAGACTGACCTCCTAATTATGAGGCGTACGGCGTGATGCAGTCTACGCCATTGAAACGCTAGAAGAATTTATGCTACTATTGCGAAGTAAAATAACTCTACTGATGAAAAAATGTTATTGATCAGTTTTCTCCGTACGAAGTCATTAGCTTAGCTATTGCATATCCATTCTGTTTTTCCATTCTGGCCAAAGACTCTCATTTGGACCAAGATATCGTGGGAGTCTACGTCACCACCATATGATTTTTGAGTTAGTAACTTCGTTCGCTGATTGGCTTATTTGGCTGCATCTTTGATGCTTAGCATCAGTGTTTAAATTTAATGAGCAAAATGAGTCACTCGTCGTTTTTTTTCTTTTCAAAAATTGTCTTCTCACGAAGTTGTTGCGGAGGAGTAGAACAATATTTAATTTTTATGGGTGATGGGGAAGTTTCTACTCGGTGTTTCGGTAAATGCTCGTCAGGAAATGTCATTTCAATTTTTTCTTGAATAATTTGAAACGTTCCTTCCTTTACTTTTTCTTTTCAATTTTGAATGATACATTTTTCTCGTTTCATCTCTCCTTTGATTGGCGCAGACCTTCAATTTCACGCCGTTCTTGGTGGACACGCGTCTTGCTTATTATTGTCAAAAACGACGGACAATCACTGTTCAGGACCTTCAGAAAAAGCACGTCTTCTGGTTGCAGTTTCCAAGAGGAGTGATCTTAGGGCTGGCTTTTTGATAGGGGACGAATTTCACCTGGCGCCTCTGACGTTGGGTGGGAGGTGTTGCGAAGCAAGGCTGGAGAGCGCGTGTTGTGCTGCCTGCGAACTTGTAAATCGATCAAAGCGATACTTTATACTAAATTTTATCATTTTATATTTGACCGGTTAGCTTTTAAGGTCACGTGACTGGTATGGTTACAACTTGAATGTGAATGAATATCAAAAATGATACGATGCCAAAACGACTTTTCCGATCACCTTGGCCACTTTCTATGTAAGTGTTTTGTAATAAAACTGTGAGGCGATATGCGTGTGATTTTATCCTGCATGCATTGGACACATCCTTGTGTTGAAGATATTAACTGAAAATTTACCAGCTTATTACCCCTACACTAGACTTTGTTATGATGCGAGCGGCTGTTTGCTCAGGACCAAAGTGATTCCCCTCCAGAGTTACAACTGGACACAGCCCTTCTGAAGGGCAAGTGAGATGTCTCGTCTTTCTCAGGTGGTACTTCTTCAGCTGACGCCTTTGAACTGGATAGTTGTTTCTGAGATTATGTGGCGGTATCCTCTTCTCGAGCGATAAGTGAAGGAATCCCTGAGCTTTTGCAGCTAGTGCATGATAATGACGTGTGACACAGCAGTCCCTCAGAGACGTGGTACACTTCAAAAGAATCCTGGGGTAGCTCTAGCGTGTGAGCAAAGATGGGTAGGACGACCTACTGCAAATGATAGTTACACTCTGGTGGGTATTTTTAAATCTGTCGTCTCGGCATGTTGACCGACTAGTCACGGCGAACTCCAGCACAATTTCTTTTCTTTCATTATGACGATCAATCATATTTTGTAATATGAGCTCTTTTCTCTACTGGCGATTACAGAGCTATCAACGTTCCTGATGTCTCATGGTTCTTGGTATCATATTTTTTTTGAAAGTTGAAAGTCTATCTTAGACATACGTGGTTATTTTAAGCAATTGATTTTGATCATAAAATTTTGTTGAGTTTAAAAATAAGCGCTCTTGACAAACGAGAACCTATTTTTGGTACCTGAACCCGTAATTTTGAACGCAGTCCAAATGGTGCTGAAAATAATACATCATATGTTCGAGGATCGCCTGTAAACTTATTGCTTCGTGCTCCACAGCAGCGGTTGTGAGAATGTACATTAACTCGTTAATTCTTCCCGTACTTATTGACGCTTGCAGGTGATGACACCAAACGTGATTGGTGGCAGCGAAGTTTTGGCGAAGTATTATACAGTGCCTCTTTATTTTTCTCCTCAACTTCTGCATGAAATCTAATGCTTCTTAACTAATTTACTTTTCAATTTAGGTTTTCCATAACCTATGGTTACTCACGGTTCCCTTTTTAAAATCTTATTTGAGTATCTGAACAATGTCTTTGGTTCAACGATATTGAATTTTTAATTTGAGTTTAACTTCTTATTCAAATGACTCGCTAACAACTAGTTCCTAAAACAGTAAAATTTATTGATTAGTAAACAATACATTAACAAAAGGGTTGATCGTCATTCACAGAGCTAGGCTATTTTGCTATCGCCTCATGATTCAGTCGACGAATTTCTCTACTGCATTCAATCGCTTTTAACTCGCTGGTCGCACTCCTCTGTTGCGACAGCAGGAGTGCTGTTCCGAGACACGATCTCGGACGAAGTCGGGCTCGCCGGCTGTATTTTGACGGAAGATAGTTGACGCATGGGCCTGCTGGACCCGGAGTCCTCATTTAACTTGAAGAAGACGGAAGATTGCGCAAGAAATTACAAGTTAGTACGAACCGTGCAAAGGCCATTCAAATAATTTCTGCGTCGTTCCATGTTATGAGTACAAATTTAGTTTTAAACTGTTTTATATCGTACGTTATCCGTTTTAGAAAGCGGAGGTTGGAATAATAATTTGTTCACAAGTCCTAGGAGTGATTCTTTAAAGCACTCGCAACTGGAATCGCATTTTAAAATGAGGTAGTAAATGATTTCCTATGACCGACACCTTGAGAAAAATTAATTTTATTTTAGTAGCCACGTGCAGAAATATTCATAACTTAGTACTATATAGTCAACTAGTATCGTAGTAAACTATTGGGCGAATTTTTCTCTAAAGCATTCCTTGTTGTTGGTGAACTGTAACCGTTCAACGGAATTGTGAATTAAGGTCGACCTGCGTTGTTGATTTCGATACTTTAAGTATGCCTGGTATATCATCTCTCTATGGAACTAGTATATAAATAATAAATATAAATTAAGCACGGGCATAAATTAATTTTAAAGTCTTTGAGCAAGTTTGTTATGAAGAACGCACTTCATTAAAAATTATTATGAACAACTTATGGGAAGTTAGAGCTCAATTCCTGGCACAGGCAAAAGGTTTTTCACGGAACCACGGTGTAGTTCCCTTCGAAAAAGGAGCTTAAGCCTCTCGTTTCTCACATCATTCACGTGTCAATAGTTATGAGGCATTGGAAACGCAATGATGTACTTTCTGTCAATTGTGTTGAAATTAAATTTCTAAATTAAGCAGATGTAGACCGGTGACCGAACTGGCTGCCGAATGTCGGAGCCGGAATACGGGCTACAAAATGACCGGCAGACTAACCGTCATTCCGTCAGACAGTCACTCAGCGAGCACAGCTAAGTGAATAAGAGTTAAATCATGGCAAC
>VOMN01003801.1:0-10565 GCA_014899125.1 Orchestia grillus
TGCAGCGAGTTGAGGGAAGACGAACTGCAATTGGCTGCAAGAAGCAGAAATGCAGCGAGTTGAGGGAAGACGAATTGCAATTGGCTGCAGGAAGCAGAAATGCATCGAGCTGAGGGAAGACGAGCTGCAATTGGTTGCGAAAGCAAAAAAAGAATTCATCGACCAAGATGGCATCCGATTCCTCTTCAGCTGATGGAAAATGATTTTTCAGGTTCACAATCCAAGACTGCGACTGATCAATGATGGTCAGAGAAAGAAATGAAAATTATAGCTCGGATGTTTGAAATTTCAAATTTGCCTGTATAATTTCTGACATGAGTGGGTTTTTGTAATGCTAGGTGGAGTTATAAAAACTGTCACAGAAGTAAAAAAATCGTCTAAATTTGTCTTAAAGTAAAGCAAAGAAGCGTCAGTAACTGAAAACAAGGAAAGTGAGTGATTCCAATATCACAGCATTTTGAGTGTAGATGATCGTACTGGGACTGAGCTACATGCCACCTTCAACTAATCATCAAACGACGTACTCTCTTTCATCTATTCAACTAATGAAATTTGTTTTTCGATAATCTGAAGAAGAGCTGTTCCCAGAATATCCTGTCAAAGTCAGAGCTGCGGCCGCGATTGAAAATTTCTTTCTAAGAATTTTTGTTGAGCGATTTATTTGGAATATTCACGTTTACGTAAGAAACGCATTAAGTAAACAAATCTTGACAGAAACATAATTTCGTTCGACTCTTTATTGAAGAAATATAGCCGGAATCAAAGGGAAAAAATCATCAAAAAAAGTACAAGCTCAAGCGAAGGGGATGATTTGTGACGTACGGTTTCATCAAAGCAATTAAAGTTCGAGGCCCTGAAAATTTGTAAGCCATTCAACAGGTTCAGCTCGTCGCTGTACATCTCAAAGTCAATTAAACTTCCTCTTTTTGCTCGCGTCGGCAGCGGAAGTTAAAAGTGGCTCCAGTTTCTGTCGAGCCATTTGAGTGCAGACCGGACGAATGCAATCAGCTAATTGCTCAAAATTTCTCGTTAATTGAAAGCGTGGTTAATTTTTTTGTTGAATTGTGCATCAGAGTTCCCGGAAGAAATTCCTCCACGCATACGTTTGCTTTTTTGATGATATAAATATGAACACGAAATATTAAAATAAATGTATCCTCGGTATACCCGATTTGGGAGTCGTATTTAACTTTTGATTTTTTTTTAAAATTCAATATGTAATGTAAAATTTCCTATCATTGTTCACTAGCGTCGTTTTACCTGTTTACCTTAGATTTGGCGGCGTCAAACATTCAGTTTCATACCTGCAATATTTATTTAATCGTATTTCTGCTGATGTTGAAGGCGGAATCGCTCCCGCCAAGTTCCTGTGACCAATAAACAACTTACAATTTTCTAAAAGCCTATCTCATCCACTCAACAGTCCTGCTTCCAATTGCAGCCTGCTACTTTCCAAGAGCTAATCTCATCCCCTCAAAAGACCTGTTTTTAATTACAGCTTACGACTTTCCAAGAACCTATCGTATCGCCTCAAAAGTCCTCCTTTTAATTACAACCTGCTAATTTTCAAGAGCCTATCGTATCGCTTCAAAAGTCCTCCTTTTAATTACAACCTGCTAATTTTCAAGACCCTATTGTATCGCTTCAAAAGTCATGCTTTTAATTACAGCTTGCGACTTTCCAAGAGCCTATCGTATCACCTCAAAAGACTTCCTTTTAATTACATCTTGCTACTTTCCAAGAGCTAATCTCATCACCTCAAAAGACCTGCTTTTAATTACAGCTTGCTACTTTCCAAGAATCTATCGCATCGCCTCAAAATTCTTACTTTTAATCACACCCTGAAACTTTCTAAGAGCCTATCGTATCGCCTCAAAAGTCGCGCTTTCAATTACAGCAACGAGCGATGGGAGACACTAAACCTTACCCAACATGCGCCTCTGGTGCTCCTAAATTAATACTAATTAGAAGAAAAATCAATTCCCTCGGGAACTCATTACATGTTTTTAAAGCACCATCACTCGGCCACGTATTTAGTGGCGTGATCTTAGAATGAAAAGGACTCGAAGGAGCCTGATCGAAGAGCCTATTTTGTCTAAGGAGAAAACGAAAAGATCATGACACATGATAGAGTTGGCACTTAACCAGGAGTATGATTTTATAAAATTAATTCCGCCAACTATTGTGGCAGTTCAATGATTAATTTGTGTTGAACAAACGTTTTACACAATTTCGTAATGGAGGTATGGATCGTCCCTGCTTGATCTCCATACTTTTTTCGAGTTCGAGTTTACTTTAAGGACTCACGCGTAGAATGGAGCCGAGATGAGCAGGCAACCGCTATAACAATTTACAAAATTTCAAATGTAGGGCACGGGAAAATTGTTATCCTCGGAGACCATTAGGCAGCTACTTACGAAGAAAACTAGATCCATAATTCCGCGTTTCGGATAACAAGGCCACAATTTACTGGAGCCGCTGAGCATCATTACTTGCTTTCTGGAGCATGTTAAAGGTTAATGATGCGCACCTCTCCTAAAATGCTCTCTTCATTTGGTGCCTTAGGTCAGATAAAAGTGTATCTTTCACAAATATTGGGCAGAGAGCCCAAGGTCTATAGAAAAGAGTATTTCTAGCTGCTGCAGCTGTGCATTTGTGGCAGGCACGTGAAATCTCATTCCTACAGCAAGAACATTACAGTCAATTGATGAGAGTGCAGAAGTAAACAGCGCTCAATCATTACGAGCGTTTTTTCATGCAATTAGCCTCCATGGCATGGATTCAAAACATGAAGGTAATCCAATATATTCCGCAAAATCGGAATGATCAGTTTTTTCAACGTACACAGCGTAGTCGTGTTTATACAAGATATAGGCACCAATCCTATGTGGGAACAAGCTTAATCATGGAATCAGTGGTACCCAAAATTATTATTTTGATACGTTTTTCCACTGAAACTGTTACGTCAGGGGTCCAGCATGACGTCATGTTGTGGGGCGGAGTTTTATTTTGTTCTTCTTCTACTTTATATTATGTTTTTTCCGATCATTCTGAGATCGGGTCATGTTCCTTGAAAACTCGTATATTTTAAATGGAATGATGCTATTCAAGATATGCTGAAACCTCCTTGTTTCTCAGGAAACTATTTTTAATTCATCATGATGAATATTCATTGCTTTCATTAGTCATTTAATACGATAAGAAATTATGTCTTATTTAACTATCACGTGAGTGATCTTGAATTGATCGTGTATTAAGGATGAATGTTGGTAGGCCTGTCGAAGAGGTCAAGTCTTGCGAGATTAGAAACGTTTTATTTTCATTTCGTAAATTTTGCAAATTTTTCATGAACGAAGATTACGTTCTTTAAAATACTCGATTGCCTATGAAGTGTGAACGCAGGCTCCAACACATGTGTATGTTTATCTAACGTTCACTGAAATAAATCTTTTCTGAGCTGAACACATCGTTTTAGGAATCCAAAAGAAGCGACAACATCGAAATAATGAGTCTACTCTAGAAAAAAATTGACAAGCAGAGCGAACACATTAATTAAGGGCGGCAATAAAGGAGACCTGGGCTTTCGAAGACGTGAGCAAAAACCTAGGCCCCCTGAAATGCTGTAAGAGGAGTGGTAGGCCCCCTGAAATGCTGTAAGAGGAGTGGTAAGCCCCCTGAAATGCTGTAAGAAGAGTGGTAGGCCCCCTGAAATGCTGTGAGAGGAGTGGTAGGCCCCCTGAAATGCTGTGAGAGGAGTGGCTACATGGACGCCTTTAGAGGGCAATACGTGACTGGCGGAGGTGAGGTGGTGCTGTGGAGGAGGTCGTGCTGACTGAGAGAGGCAAGTGGAGCCTGATTTATGGGATAAATTACGCATCTGCACTGACATCTCACGTGAGTCGTGGATGTGGACTCCCTAGAATCGAGTGACGGGATTTTAAAGCGTCACGTCTTATCAAGTGCGCAGCCTTTCTTCAGTAATTAATGCTTGCCGGCATGAACACTTCTCACACTGAAGTCTCTGCTACGACTGTCGTAGCAGTGTTGAGGTGTCACGCTGGTCGCATCGTTGGAGCGTTTTTTACAGTCTCGTAACTTAAACGTGCGATGTCTGTACGAGATCCTAATCCTAAAGCCAGATGCAATTTGCAGTCAAAGACAAACGAGATATTATCTAACCAGTATTAATATGAAATACCAAACAAAAATATCTAAATTTACAAAGAATTAAGATACTAGGAGTCCTATGGGTAGGCGTGTGGGTGAATCTTTCAACCGATCTTTGTTGGAGCTTCGTTCGCAGACAGTAGAAGCCTCCCTCGATCGTCACTGAAGACTCATGTAGTCACGGCTTCTCTATTACGGGCGTGCACGATATTGGTGCTTCCTTCTCGCTTCTCTTTTGTAGTTTAATATGTTTATATTCGTCTTCCTGGGTGGGGATGCTGATTAGTTATATTTTTCCTTTTTTTAATGTGTGCCATGTGCAACCATAATATAAACGTCATGTCAAGGGCCCAGCATAATCATCATGTCAAGGGTCCAGCATAATCATCATGCCAAGGATCCAGCATAATTCACTTCAATTTACACACATGTCAAGGATCCAGCATGAGTAGTAGTAGCAGTAGTGATAGCAGCGCTTCAGGAACTCAGACTATCTCACACCGAAAGAGTAGGGACCATTTATTAGGGACGAAGGAGAACGAGGAATCTATGCACAAGGTGTGTTTCCACTCAAGATCCCCTGCACATAGAAACAGGAAGTTAAGAAGGAAGAAAAGACAAATAAGATATAGCGAAGAAGGAATGAAAACGGAAAGAAGCAAGTGGGCACGGAAGATAGAAGTCCGGTCCAGCATAATCATCATGTCAAGAGGCTAGTGGCAGCAGACCTTGCCGGGCACGTCTCGCTTTGAACAGTTCCAGCGTTCCCCAACCGACTGGAACGTTGAGTTCGAGTGAGCTAACGAGTTATTTTTAACAAAATAAAAGTTTGTTTAGCTTGCAGCGGCTAAATGCGAAATATATATGTACGTATCCTTAAAACTACAGTGGCATAGACATTCCTTGTACTGCACTTTATTAAAAAGTAAGAGGAGTAAAGAAAGTAGAAATCTTGAACATTAATGAACAAAGGATATTCTTTGCCGAGGGCGCTGCCAGACCGCTGGTATTCGGTTGCGCGCACCTCAGGAAGCCCCTGAAATTACCGCCAGCGCCTCCTGAGACGCCCAAACTTTCTCTCGAAGCTTAAGGCATAATCCTTATAATCAGTCACAAACGAACTCGAATGTATCATACATACAGTTTTCACTCAGAACTTCAGCTCTCAGATTTCGCTTAGTCTTTCCAGTGCCGCATCCGCAGGCAAGCTTTGAGTGGGATATCGTCTTTACGCGTGTTTCGCCGATCCTGCTAGCGACTATGGCAACACTGGTCAACGCCAAATTTATAGTCCAAGTTAGGAAACTATAATTTTCTGAGGGTATTAGTGTGCCTGTTATTTTATGCAGAATGCAGAAGTCATCAGATAATTTGGGATTTAAAAACTTTTTTCTACAGAGACAGAGTGGTGAAGACAAACGGAAAATGAGAGATAATTAAAAACATAGGAAACTTTTAAAACAACTATATATATTGGGGGCTTAAAATATATTCTACAAGAGTAGAAATTCCATTCCATATTTCTTTTACAAGTTAGGTCAGTTACGTACTGCCCATTTTGCGGTACTTGATCACAAAGTCAACACTGAAGATTTTACCCTGTGCAAAGTCTTCTTCTGGATGTTGGCGGTGTTATACACAAAATGTGTCTTGAGCTGAGCGAGGTTTGATGGTGCAGTTTAGCACACATCACTCGTCACATGTCACCCATAAAATTCGTTGCAGGCTAAAAGGCCAGGAGGCCGGAGCGGGAAAGTGATTTTAACATTTCTTGAAATCATGGAATCTCCAAACAAACGTCTCGCAGCTGTTGTAGTTGGAGGCAGTGTGTGAGGTGGCTACATCTTGTTGAAACCAGGTGCGTTCAATGTCAAGATTTGGAAGAGAATGGAACCTTTGTGGAGCCAAAAATACCTTTAGCATGCTAACATAACGTTGAGATAACGTTAGATCGGATTGTTCGAAGAAAGGCTTACCTGGTATCTTGCAATGATGGAGAAAAAGACAAAACAGCTCGTGCAAAATAATTTATTTGTTAAATAATTTCCTTTTAGTTTCGCGAAGAACGAACAGGGATCTCTGTAGCTCAAGGGCTGCTTATCGCTGGCTCGCAGCTTTGAAGGCACAAAACAAGTTCAGCAACGCTCGCCCGCGACTCCTGATATATTTTGCAGGAATAAATTACTGCCACAAGTGCCTTATCCGCACGCAACTTTCATCCCGATCCAAAGTTAGGAGTTTTGAGGAGGCTCTTTGAGAAGCGCTAATTAAGTGGCATCTTAATTGCAGCCAAAATCCAACGTGAAACTCGGCAAAGTAAGAATTTCCGAAGTATTTTCATCATGAAGAAAATGAGTGCCTATTATATGCCCCGCTTTGAAAAATATAGCTTTTTGGGCTTAGCTAATATACCTTATTCTCTTGTGCATGTATGGCTGGTGAGTAATCTAGTTTCTGAGGAAATTTTTGAAAAAAGTGAGGCTTGGGAAAATTAAATAGAAATACTTTGCGAATACTCGCGTCAAATTCAAAATTCGATTTCTAGACCAATTTGTAAGAAGGCTTCCCTAGAATTCTATTCTATCTCCTCTGTTCTCTTTTGAATATTTCAAACAAAACAAAAATACATTCTTAGCTTTTGGCTCCCTTATTCGTAGCTTACGTCTTGACTAACCGTATACTCGGAAGCGAATGTTTTTGCGCCGAATGTTATATTCACAGCTGCTAGGCTCGAGACGAAGTTATCAGAATTATTTATTTAAATCCGCAGATTTTTCTGGAACAGAATGCACTCGATAGTAATTTTCATAAATTTGACAGAGCTTAGAGGGCGGCTCAACGGAGAGCCCATAATAGCATCAGGCTCAGCGTACACGTATAGAGCGAAGCTGGACTACTGTGAGCATATCAAATGCAAGAGGATGTTGTACACCAATGGCAAGAGGATGTTGTACACCAATGGCAAGAGGATGATGGACATCAATAGCCGGAGAATTGTGGTATACGTACACTATTAATTGGAGGATGAGTGTATTTTGCTAATTACGAAAGGATGAAGTTCTTGCTGGTCCATAAATATTTACTCATCAAATGAATCTAGTTTCACAAGCGCAATCAGCACTTTATCTTGAAATATGCGCTGTTTGAACTACCTGCAGTTTGCACAAGGACCAATAAAGTTATTTGCTTCACAGTTTTTAACTTGAGATACTCTGGAGTTTGTATATATTAAACAACTGCTATTAAAAAAACATGCATTTTTTTCCATGCCTGGAAGCAGCCGACGCTCATAGTCCTGGGTTGATTATATATCGTAAATACAAAATTATCAGGCACAATACCTTGTGCATTATAAATTATGCATCATGTGTTATAAATTACACATTATGTATTGTAAATTATACCATTTGCACTTGAAATCATTCACCACGTATCATATATATGTATATATATAATATATCGCGTCTAGATTTTGAGCGCCCTCTGTTACCTGAGCACTCCACTGTCTAAGGCCTAGGTGGTCTGGGGCGCTCGTTAGCATCAGGTGGCGGCCCCCTGAGATCATCAAGACAACACAGGGAAGTTTGGTGCCCGAAGTTAGCGGCGGTGTAAACCATGGCTCGCCACGCCATCATTAATAAAATACTGCTCACTTGTACCCGTCAGTCGTTATTCACAGTGCATTTTGAAAAGAATAATCTTCTCTCGTATCTGTTATTTTCAAGATGTCAACTGGCGTGATGACAAATTGAATCTCTAAACAGTATTTTAAAAGCTTTCTGTTGAAATTTGGTATTGGAATCTTTTAGACTTTGATTTTTAAATTAACATGAAATTAAGAGAAACGAGTGTATGGACTGTTGAAATTTATATTATATTGCATTTTCAAGCTGACGGGACCAATGAAACTTATCAATATACAATATTAACATGAACAAACATCAAAGATTTTTCAAATGTCGATTTTACTCAAGTATATAAATTTATTCGCAGCTAAAGTAGGGAGAGTAAAGAAGAAGTTTGAATGAAAAGTTACATTGAAATGTCGAAAAGTTTCTAAGCTTAACAATTAATACAAACTGATTAGTTATTCGGTACCTTTTAATCTTTCGATGGTATTTTGAAAAGCGGAATTTTCTATGCAATTTTGAATGCATCCTTCACTTGTAGGGATACAATTTAGCCATGATACTTCAAAACTCGCATTTCTGATTAAGTTTTAGTGCCATTATTATTTCAAGAAAATTTATAACTCTTTAGCTAGACTTATAGCTGTATTACCCAAGCCTTCGCTCTTCTGCGCGAAGATCTTTTTCCAAGAAAAGAGTCCGGTGAAACTTTGGGGAAAGGTTGGAGAGTTTATGAAAGAAGCAATTGGTCTCATTGGGTTGTTGACTTGATGAGTCTTGATTAAGGCTCAGAGGAGAGGAGTCACTCAAATGTTAACAAAAAGGTACTTATATTGATCATAGAAGAGCTAGCCTACATCCTCAAATTTCTTCAGAACTTTGTTACTTTGTTTTTCTGCATTTGAAATTGGTTTTTGTTAGACACAGTGATATGACTATGGGTGGCTTAGATGTTTTTGAATTTTTTGTTATAATCTTGCTTGTTCAGTACCTCCACTGCATTTCGTTTATCTGCCTTCACAATGACTATTGATTACCAAATTCAATTACGAGCCCTGCACTCCATCCTAAGCCACTCAATAACAAAGCACGAAATTAAGAAGAACAAACACCGGAGACAACAACGTTCGCAAAAGACGTCAGCCTACCATGCATTTCAGGACCCTCGGATAGAGTCCAGCCGCCTTTAATATCGAATTGGCCTGCAAATGCACGAATACGATCAGCTGTAAGTTTAATAGGTTGAAAGACAGAAGAAGTCCAGGTGATAATTACGATGTTATACATAAACGTATATAAAATAAATTGTAATGATTGTTGTGCATGTTACGTTACGAAATCTGGTAGGGACTTGTGAACTCGGGTCAATGAGCATGAGGATAATGCTCGAAAGAATAATGAGATGTCCTTGTGTACCAGCATTCTAAACGGCAAAAACATTTTTTCAACTTCTAAAATGTACGCATTTTACGGAAAGTAAAACATCAATATTTGAGGAGAATTGTAGTAACGTTTTATAGCATTAATAATCATAACGAAATTAACCGACAATTTGATGCACCGCAACAACTTCTTCCTCTGATCATTAATCACTCATGCTGATACCTCCTCCCACCGCTTTTTCCTGTTCAGTTTGAGTTTTATATTAAACTAGACAACCTGTGACCCGTTGGGTCAAATGAAATTTAAATTATGAATTGCTAATAAATAGATTAATGAAATTTTTATTCAGACAACGCTCTTTTAATTACAACATTCTTTGTATAACTTGAATTGTTAAAAAAAAGTTCTAATGAGATCTGCAAGATGACTAAAAATGTTCCTCGAAAACTCGACTTTTATAGGCAAACCGGATTTAAAAATATACCCTATGCAGATAAGACGGTATCCACAACACAAAATTAAATGAAGAGTATAAATTTCGAATACCTCAGAGCCGACAGACAAATCCTTCANTGAATTCGGCTCTTCTGTGCACGGTTTCAAGCAAGCAAGACCACCAGAGTTTTAGTGTTATACTACATAGATAGATAGATAGATAGACAGATAGATTGACGTTCCGTAGCCTAGATACCATATGTGATGTATTGTTTTGGAACACACAATTCGTCCCCTGATGACGGTTGCAGCAGTGGGACCGAAAGCTTTGGCCACCAAATTATAAATGTTGTCTTGCTAAAGTCAGCATACGAAACTAAAATGGAACCTCTAAGACACCCACTAATCTTTTAGTTGATTTACTCTCGCAGCATTATGGGATCGAAATGTTGATGGGGATTTACAATCCCAATAACTCATGAAGTTGAGGTGCTCCAAGTACTTAAACTGTTCAGGAGGCATTTTATTTTTAGAGTACGTAATAATTTATGAACTTAAAATTACTGACAGGTCATCAAAAATTGAAATCGTGAAAATCGTGAAATTCATAAACCTCATCATAATTGTGCTCGAAAGTATGATACAAAGGATTAATAAATGAAAAAAATATTTACAGAGGAATGCAAGTTACCATGTTTACAAATTTTATAAGGGGTAACAAAGAGTGTGAATTCACATTATTAAAAAGCACACAGCATATCTGTGGAGGCCCGTAGCCTACCTGTACTTCATCATACCTCCGCATGTCTCATTAAGGATATTTTTAGCGATGCAAGACCCATCAAACTGAACCAAGCATTTTTCCCAGCCGTCGATGCCGTCGACGAGCAGCCGCGGAAGCTCTCCTCTGGCACCCGCACCTGAGAAGGAAGGCTTACCTGGCCACCATTT
>VOMN01003805.1:0-34026 GCA_014899125.1 Orchestia grillus
ATCCGTATCTGCAATACGGCATAGAAGCATGGCATGGAACTAATAAAAAAATCTAACATACTTTTTACTCTACAAAGCTATGCGTAATTTGGAATATCTGCGAATTACTCCGAATAATGAGAGATAGAGCAAGAATGATGGAAGTAGGTCTAACTTCAACAGAGCATATATAGAGATATAGAGAGCTCAAACTGGCCAAAAGAAGTGAATTAAAGTTTCTCTTGTAAAGATTGAATTACGAGTCTTTCATTCTTTTATAGGAGAAAAGTCTACCCAGATCGGGCATCATGAATTCATTTGCCGGAAAATTACAGTAAAAGAACTCACGCTATATATATCTAGGACGAAGTTGCGTCTGAGCAACAAATCAAAACTAACACGACACTCGCCACTATGCAGCATTTATGACTAGTTTCCTGTTTGTAAAACTAGTAAAACTAAAGCTTAATTAACACGCTACCGACGTATGAGTGCTAATAAAAAGGTGGTTCAGGAAAGGGAGTAAATTGAAATTAAGCGATAGTATCGTGTCTTGAAGTTAGACCCACTTTCATCATTTTGCTCTATCTCTCATTATTCGGATTATAAGTATCTGGTTACCATAATGATTCAAATTCAAGTATACGAGATTTTTGTAATCACAAATAAAATGAGTGTTGGTGCACAAGCGAACCATTAGGCACCTGTGGTTCGTCCACCCCTGGCCCATTATGTAGGGATATTAAGCTGGGGAAAGTGTGGTGGGAAAGGACACCCATATTTCTGTTACTATAAACAGCAGAAAGAAGAGTTATCAATTTATTCCATTTCGTTGTTAGTTTTGTACCAGACATGTGAGCATCATACTAGAAATTATGAGTCATCTAGGTTAACTGAAAATGTATTTTCACGATGAATATCACAAACGGACAAAATAACTTTGGAATTCAACTTCAGGCACAGGAATATCCAAACTACACCGACGTGCAACACGGCCTAAGTTTTTGTGCCTACATACACCTTAATTTTGCAAACGTGCAATGAAGAATAAAATTTTTGAACTTATGTAGACCTTACTCGTACAAACGCGCACCACTGAGTCGACGTTTAAATCTACGCTGACCTTACTTGTGTAAACGAGCGCCAGAGAATCAACTTTTTAGCTTGTTGGCTCAGGCTGACGCTCGTTTAGGGTTCAACGCTTTGGCTGTTTCCAGGAGTGAGGGATTGCCGTAGACCTTGCTTGTTCAAACGTGCACAAGAAAGTCAATTTTTAACTTAGACCTTGCCTTTCTTAACGTGCATCAGAAAGTCGATTTTCAAACTTACTTAGGCCTTGGTTGCCCAAACGTGCACAAGAAAGCCAATTTTTCAATTTCATACCTTGCCATCGCGAATATGCACCATTGAATCAATGCTTCAACTTGCGTAGATCTTACTTCTGCGTGACGACTTCCTTGCGCTTGTCGATGCAGCACAGCGATTGCAGAACTGCGACAGCGGCAAGGCGAGCCAGGATTTATCTTCCCGAGGCGAATAAGTTGGCCACCGCGCCCGGATCCGCCGGGATTTCAAATGACCGTCCCGCTGAAGGCTCGTAATTAATTGAAGCTTTGCTCAATTAAGCTCAGACAGAAGCGCGTTTTCGGGACCTCTTCGCTTATCCACTTGGCAAGCAGGTGTGTGAGACGTCTGAAGGCCTCTGCTTTTTAGTCTATTTGCGCAAATTTGTCGTTTACTTTTATCTCAGATCAGTTAGCGTTCTCGCCTCGATGAAGAGATATTAATGAGTGACCATGTTTGAGGGCCTGCAAGAGAGTCTTTTAATTAGTATTCTGCAAATGAGTTCCACGATAGGGTAACTTTGTAAGTTCTTAATTAGAATCTGCTTATCGCACCGTCTCTGCAATTAGGAGAGTTAATTTATTTGCTTAGCATGCTCCTACCTTTTAAGCAGGGCCATTTCATGCCATTGCAGTCGCAGCGAGAAGGTTCTTGTGACGTAAGTCCTCTTAATCCTGAAATTCACACCGTTATCGAGAAGCCTCCTGTAGATATTTTGACATAAGAATTAGTTCATTGCCCCAGTATTGTAAAAATCCGTCGATCAAATTTCATTATATCTTGTATCACGGAAAAGCAACTATCCCTGTACAGTTGATTTCCACATTGTCACACGGTGTGTTAGACAGTATTGTTCTTGGAGTACATAGTGTTGCCTTCACGCGAGCAAACGCTACTACAGTCGCACGTATTGTTACCTAAACTTACATCCCAGCTCATGCTAACTAGTGCTACTCATGGCACTCATTTGAAGCACATGCTAACTAGTGCTATCGTGCCACTAATATACAAGCACATACTAATTACGCACTGCAACTCATGCCACTCATATACTAGCACATGCTAACTACGCACTATTACTCATCCAACAAGCAAATGGAAATGAAAAAGAAATATCGCTATGAACAATGAATACACAGTTACTTTTAATTAAAAAAAGCAAATTCCGTACTTGCTTCTAGCCTTTCGGCAACTTTAGAAGAACGCAAATTCAAATTCTAATTATCATCCCTTTTTATCGGTAACAGTTCAACTTAATCAAGAAACCACGTTTAACTTCTGTGTGGTTCCAATCCTAGTTGACCTTTTCCGTCGGAGTATCTTTCTAGTAATCGACAATTTTTCATTCGTATGTATTTGCATCGATTATTTCATGAATTTATCGATAGATTGGCGAAAAAATTAGACTGGGATGTGAGAATAAGTATTCTCATCTACTCAAGATAAACCAAGCAGGTAACTTGTCCAGAAGCAAGGCTATGGCTCTCACTTTATCGTCACCGTTGTGGAGGCTTTGCAGTTCTCGAAGCTAGATTTCAAATACGGTGATTCGTCAGCTGGAATGAGTGTATCATGGACTGATTTTCTAAGGTCTTTTAGCAGCGAGAGCTACTGTGTGTAGGTCCTCACTCGCTCGAGCTATTTATTGCCCTATATTGACGCAGTGTTTTGGGGCAGCGCTAAGGATTTCCGTATCCCATCGCCGGCTAATGGAAATATCACAGGATTTTCCTGCAGATCTTCCATATTTATTGGGCAATAAATAAGGATGCAGATGGAATCAGGCGGTAGCAAGCTCTATTATAGAGACCAACTGTCAGAAAAAAGTATTTTGATGACGATACACATGAGAAAGTTATGAGTCCAGGAAAAAGAGAACCTTATTCAATTGAAGCCAAACGATCGTGCTCTTTATTATACATTTACATCTCCAAGATAGACCTTGAACGAATTTTTCTGCCTCCAACTTTTACTTCATGTATATTGCAAACTTTTCTCACGAAATGTGAGAAAACGAAGAGCTCAATTTCGTCGTTCTAGTCCGCTCTAAAAAAGTGTTCAAGTTAACATATCGTCCACAAAATTTTGTCGAGAAGGCTTACTGGTTCCACTGCAGTGAGGCAGATTAAACGAATGGCACACACACAACGAGAAGTATGGTTAAAGTTAGATCTTTTGCTACATTTGTGAGCGAGTGAAATTTCTAGGATTCTATTGACCTTCTTTAATAATGTTCGAGCCATTCACAACTACTGAGTGTTCACATGACTCTGGTCATGTGAACCATTGTCTATGGCCGTCCTACGACCTGCGATTAAATACGATGTCGGTTAAACATTTTCACGCTAAATTGTTCGGCAAAACTCAGTCGTTTCGATGTAACTACGGTGCAGAAATAAAAAACTATCAAATCAAGGATGCAAGCAAGAAGACGCTGGTGATAGATGGTGCCAGGCCGGTACCCACCCAGCCACTCCCGCAGTAAGATGAGTAGATAAATGCTGCGTTTGCTCTCAAAGCAGATTAAATCTTCATGGAATCAGGCATAAGTTCAGCCGGAGATGGCATCCAGAGCTCTCCGTGTGGGTGTGAGAGTCAAACCCGTTCTCGGTAAAGTACTTCTCGAAAACGATGTTCTCAGTAATGTACTTCTCGAAACTATGTTCTTAGTAGTACTTGTCTTGAAGACGATGTTCTTAGTAGTCTCGTCTTGAAGACGAAGTTCTTAGTAGTACACGTCTTGAAGACGATGTTCTCAGTAGTACTCGTCTTGAAGACGATGTTCTCAGTAGTACTCATCTTGAAGACGATGTAGCGCCAAAAACTTTTGATTTCTCGGTAAATTAGTCTTGGAAATGATGTTATACTAGAATTTTTCGTACAATTTCCAGAGGTTTCAAATTATGACCTGAAATGATACAATTCTTAGTTTGAGATCGGCACTCTAGAAGAACTAACGAAATAATCAAACTCTAATTCTTTCGGTGATCAATTACTTCTCACCCCTTTTCACACACTGCCTGATATATGCGACAAAATTATATTTGATAATGGTGGGTAATCAAGATTCGTCTTAACTTTTTTCCAAGATAGTTTGCAAAAAATGCGCGGTGCACGGAAGAAAATCTTTATTTTAGCGGAAAATTTGCACAGATTAGTCAACTCGGAAGAAATTCTCGACGACTTGTTTCAGTTATGAAAGTATTAGGATGAAACTCGCAAAAACGTGTTTCGTAAATTGCAAAACAATTGACTGCTAACGTTTCCTGAAGTCATACGGCTTATGAATAATTATTGATCATTTCATAATACGTATGAGCAAATCATGAAACACGGGCTGACTTTTAGGAAGCGCCATGTCAGCACGGCATATTTACTGAGTGCAGTGTGCACTTTCGTACATCAAGTTTGCCCCTCGTCTGGGCATCCGAGCTGCAGAATTTAAGTTAAGAATCCATACAAAACAAAAGCTCCACCAAACTTGACTGAATTGAACAAAGTTTACATCGAAGAAAGGAATAATATTACCTCAAGCACGTGCAAGGTGTTTGCAGGAGATTACACGAAGTGTCTACATGCTGTAATTAGCAACAAGGTTATGCTACAAAATATTAAGAAATTATTAAGTAAACGTGTTGTAGGCTTTTGCATTTTTAATTAGAATATTTTTGTATTAAGCAACCTAATTGTTATATATAATTTTTGTGATTATTTCTGTTGTTATTTAAATACATGTCCTGTTAGCAGTGAAAGTTTCATTAATTCTGCTGATTAAAAGTACATAAAATGACATTTTTAATGCCTTATTGGAAACTTTGCGTGGCACGGTATGTGTTAATATATTTTATTCATTATCTCATTACTATGCACATCCCTGAACTTCGCTGAATCATCTGTTAATGTAAGAAATATTGCATTATTGGTTTTTGAAGGTCTAGTTGAATGTTTTCTATTTGAGCCTCAAATGCGTGGCTGTGCCACTCGTGTGAGAAAATGAGTGAGTAAAATATAGCATTAAAATACAAAAGCATGTGTTTTTAAGAAACTAATATTTTTCCAGTTCTTGGATTCCATCTGCTAGATACGAAAAACAATTCTGTCTCTTTCAGTGGTCCCGAGCGATTCTGAAGCATCTTGGTTTAATTTCTGCAAAATGAAATGCTAGAAAGCACCAGGGAAGTGCAACACTGATCCAAAATTGTGCGTCACTTTCGAAGAGCTTGTAATGATGCCAAGAGTGATAGTTCTAGCCAAACTCAAGCTAGCATCACTCATTTAATATCAAAGAAGCAAGTAGTAGTTGTTGGGGAACTAAATCGAAACTCTGCTTAATTAAAATCAGTTTCACAGTTTATGCTCACTTAACGTCCTCAAATGCACTTTTACAGTGACGATGCTCCATAATCTCCCTTTCCTGTTGAAAACTATTGGTCTGTTGTGCATCGAATGAAGCAACAACAAAAATTTCATGAGTAAGAATCGTAAGCAGAGGTCCTGAAATATGCGCAAAAATGAGAATAACAGCATATCGACCCTACCATTTCCTTTACTCTTTAGATGATAACAAACAAGAGCTCTCTCATTATGACTACCCATATGCACTAGTAAGGTAGTACCGAAATAATCCATTGCTGCTTAGAGGTTGTATATTTTGCTAAAGGATCTCCGCTTATCATTTAGCAATATTACTATCATTTTTTCATTGATGCATACGAGAGTAGAAACATAGTACAAGAAACGTAAGGGAAACCACAAATTATTCAATTTCATCAAGAATCAGTGATAATTTCAAGCATAGTATATTCGAGTGAATTGTGTGATTTTTGTGGTCTAAAAGCCTGTAGTTACTGTACTTGTATGTTTCATGTAGATTCTACTTATTTACAGACTAGTATGACAGCATTATGCTCATTAAACGGTACGCTACTTGTTTCTATTGAAACTATTCTTTCCCAAAGCTAGGCTGCTCTACCAACAGTCTCTCACTCAGCGTCCGCTCGCAGCTTTTCAATAGTTCAGGGCGTCCGATGAAAGAAGCCGTACTAAAAACGCTGTACTTCATAAACTATTCACGCTAAAGGCCGAAATAAGTTTTACTAAAAGGAAAACGATCTAAGATTTTATTTTATGTTTAACTTTTGTCATGACCCCCACCAAACTCAATACATTTATCAATACGAACAACAAAATTTACTAAAGCACTGTGCAATTATTTACATCGCAAGCTGCAGTGATTTCTCAAACCTCATTTTTCAATCGGGCCTATGTTAGACGGTGCTGTACGAATTACTCTTTCTTATACAAAACCCCAGAGAAAAAAAACTAAAAAGGACGTGTCGGACGACCCTGCTGAATCCGTCTTTAATAATTTCTTCCATGACAAATTTTTCCCGTTCGACGGTTACTTCCAGCATTTTTCTTTGGGCCAATAAGCCATGAATGAAATTGAAGCTCTACAGATGGACCTATATATTCGTTATGTGTGGTACCAAATAAAGTTTTAAATATAACTCTTTTCAATGAAGCCGACTTCAGCTTTCTATTACTAAAACTTCACAAACTACAACGTTTTTAAATTGGCTATTTTCTTAGAGGACGCTATAATTGTTTACTTGGTTGCTGCAGTAATTTCTTCTTTGACTTATAAGTTTCTGCTAAACATTGCAATTTAATGTACAGCTTTCTATAATCCATTTGACAGGGAAAGCATAGCGTCAATATCGGGGGAAGACGTATGTTTGGTCGTGAAGAGAAGAGCTCCTTAACTCTCTAGAAACTTCCTTAGCACCTAAGGAAAATTCAGGAAGATATATCAATTTTTAAACGACACTTAAATGCCAGTGAGGTTTCTTCATGCGCTGTCGTTGTGGCAGTGAGCTCAGGCTTACCGTGCCTGCCGATAGCATCGTTTCTATTCATCTTCTTCTTTCAGTAAAGTCTAGCTCGTCTGATAACTTCATTGAACTTGAGAGAGATCATTGTAGCCTTCAAGTTACCTTGGGCAAAAAATGGCATGCTTATCTTCTCATACCTGACAGCCTTAATCAAAGGGCAGTCATATCACGAACTCAACCAAAATTTTAGTAGACATTTGGTTCTAATGCTATAATTTATTGTTATATCTTGAACCGTATCGAAAATCGATGACTGGGATTGAGTTTAAATTAGCTTTAGACGCTCTGAGATTTCATTCCCAACTTTTGCACTTTACCTTTGGGGAAATTTTATACCCTGGTAAAGCCTGAAGTTTATTCAAATGTCAGTCCCTCCAATTAGCTGGAGGATGCAAGCTCCAGAAATTCATCATCCTTATCAGGTTAGTTCGCTCATAAGTCACATAATCCTCAGTTCCTGAACGGTTTTGATTCTTGACGTGGAAGCTCTCTGGCTTTATAGACTGGGAGCAATCACAAATTATGATGGAGCGATACGGCCTAGCGTCCTCAAAAGAGCTGTTGTAAAAGCCCCATTTCCATCTGAGAGCTCAATAGCGCCTGTGGATTAGCTCAACTATATCGCTGCTCGGAGCGGCGCGTCTGGGCCCGAACACATGAGTATTGGGAGTGCTTCCTCTGGTCACAACAGGTCCGGCTTCTGCGATTTATTGGCAGATTTATACCTAGCTTAACTCGCTCTCAAAGGGACCATAGCATACGAAAAGCTCTCTGGTTTTCGTAATATTGAATCAACTCTCCGCTCTATCATCAATATTCCATTCACATGCAGTGCGACAACTTATTTGCGATGTTACGACCTTCCGAGCAGCTACTGTTATGAGATAGTGCTTCATTCCTACTTGATGTCAGGAATAGAAAGTACAAATTCAAGTAAGGCAATATGGAGAATATTTTTAAGAATTACTAATTGTCCATGTTGAATGTAAAATATGGAATATGAAACTGACCCGCCTACTTGCCGAAAAATTTGAATGTACTGAAGTGAGGATTTTTTTCGTATTCTGGCCCCTTTTTCACTCCGTATTATTCTTTCGTTTACAACTAATTACTCGTGGGCTCTAAGCTCGAGCTCGAATTCAGTTAAACTAAAAGAAATTAGCTTGACCTTTGCGACCAGATGTGACCCATAATTCACACGTTAAATAAATTTTCACATAAATTTAACATCTTTTCAAATGTTTCATTTCACCTTTCAACATCTGGTAACGAATGTGACGCGTCAAACATCTGGAAAAGTTCACCCCTGCAGGTTGTATTTTCTTTTTCGAACTAGCAAAGACCAGATAAAAATAGGTTAGTTGACTGCGAGAAATTAACTCAGATCGTAAAGGGTTGAGAAGAGTATGACTGGCCTCTCACAGACCTGCTCAAGTGAACCACACCCCTCGAAACTGAAGTAACCACAGCTGAGCACCTGGAAGGCGCAGTAACGTCTGTAATAGAGTAACGAGTAACACAAGTTTCAAAGCGAGTAACGAATGACGAAAATTTCAGAACGGGTTACGCAAATTTCTGTAACGAGTAATAAAAGTTTCAGTTACTAGTAACGGAAATTTTCATAACGAGTAACGGAAATTTCCGCAACGTGTAGCAAAAGTTTCCGCAATGAGTAAAGGAAATTTTCCCGACGAGGAACGGAAATTTCCGCTACGTGTAGCGAAAGTTTCCACAATGAGTAACGGATATTTTCCCGACGAGTAACGGAAATTTCCGCAACGTGTAGCGAAAGTTTCCACGACGAGTAACGGAAATTTCCCCGACGGGTAACGGAAATTTTCCCGAGTAGCGCAAATTTCTGCAACGAGATACTAAAATTTTAGCGACGACAGCTGAGCAGCTGGAAGTTTCCCCGTCAGCCGCAGCTGACTGTTGAGAGACAGCAGAAAAAAACGAAGCTCCCGAACACTTGGGTGTGCTGGCAAACCTGCATATTCATGACCTGTAATTGTCATGTGTCTATTATTTCTGCTCCTCAAAGTGCTTTCAGATGCCTTTGATTCGTTCCAGCCAGATAAGTGGTTCGCTTTCTTTTCGCTGAGTCGTTCAAATTGAAAGATTTTGCAACACGTTGAGTAAAGACACAGATTGAAGCTAAGAAATAGAATTCGACTACTTGATGGCCAAAAAATTAATTGTTCTTATTGATGTTTTTCCAGTGAATGACAAGGAACTCATGTAAGAGAGAAAAGCATGCGACCTCTTTACTAAGTTTCAAAATTACTGCGATTGAATTCATGGAAATTATAAGTATAACTAATTCCCCATTTCATTTTCTATTTTTCCTGTGAGAAAAGATTTGTTAACTGATTTGACGTGGCAATTCTGCAAAAACATAGAAATTAATCATACAAATAGAGATTAGCCTTACAAAAGGAAAAGTATAATATCGGCCAACTGTTCTGTGGGAGTCTCATTTTGCGTGAACGAAAATCACCTCGTTGCCATAATGAGACAATGGGAACCGAAATTATTTTCTTAAAGGGGGCTTTATTCCCCACATCGCAGCGTGCAATAAACAAAGGCGGGCCGAAAGCCACAGTGACAGCCAGAATCTTGATGGGTTACCATGAACAATTTTTGGCTGCTCGCGACTAATAGGAAAATTCCGGACGTGCCACAAATGTCACGTGTGTCATAATTTCATATCAATAGGACGCTGGTGGACGAGTAATTGTTCCGTAATGTCAGACGATTGTATCATTCTGAGCGGCGTAATGCCAGCTGATTGTGTCCGGTGATAGTGTCGGCACAAACTTATTAGACGATATAATGGATCCTGGGGACCGTAAGCTTCGACACTAGTGGCTACAATGGTAGGAATTAAAATGGTAATTCACTGTAAAATCTTCCAAACGATTACAAGCAGAATCTCAACTTGTTTGCATTCCCACAAACTTAGAACAGGACTTGAAAACCAACACTGGAGAAAACGTGAGGACAGCGTGACGTTCTTTGAAGCAATGAAAAACTGCTCTCCAAACATTTTACTTTACATTAAACCTTTTAATCTTACCTAGATTAATATAAATACTTATTAGGTTATATATAAATAAATTACCTTACTGATCCATATTGAGAATGTCGAATGATCAATGTCGACATTCAGTCGAATATGTATGCCTAGAGCTGAACACAGATGTCCATGCTTATTTAAAAACGCTTCAATTAGAAAATATTTATGTCAGCTTAGTCAGTTGCACTTAGATAACACTTACGATGTACAGTGCAAACACCTGAAACTCAACTTCACAACAGTGGAATATTCCACCATTTTTTGTAAACTCACATGCTTGAGAACATTTAAATCTCTGGGAGTACATAATAGAGATGAAAAGAATTAAATTTCATACTTAAGTGATGCACTGTGAGCGTGTGCACAGTATTATAGGTGTATAAGGTGTATATAGAAAGTCACTCAAAATTTTTTTTTGCGAATTTGATAATTATAAAATAGGGCTTGCGTGCAGAACACGCCCGAACTATTGCGTTAATCACGATTTTCTGTGTAAGCGTAAAAGTTAAACTGGATCACGGTCGTACAGAAAACTTCCAGCCTTGAACTAAACTCTATGTATGGACAGCAAGCATGAAAAGGCGCAGTCTATCCTGAAACAGACACTCTGAAAAGTACATCCTGATTCTTTCCTGCACGAACATTTCATTTTCACCTTACGAGGTAAGAGAGCTGCTTTGAGCCTGTCAAAAAGATGATCGTCCTTTCATTCCATATATGAATACGTAAAAGATTTACGAAGTACCCAATTTCATCAATACCAGTTCTGTTTTTGAATCACAGATAAATGGCGTGTTTATTGACATGAAGAGTCATCATCTTCCGTTCTACTGGGTTCCACTCAACATATTTAATTACCGATTTAGCTTTCCGTGCCCCAATGCCCTAATAAGGAATGCTAGGTGCAAGTCAATTAGGTACGATAAGGGGCCTCCGAGCGTAAGAGGTACGGGGTACATATTCGTGAATTACTTTCTAAAGTCTCAAAACAATCTCGTAAACTGGCGTGTTTTGGAACTAATAATTTGTAAATTACAAAGCAATATCACAATTTGTGAATTATGGACTCGTGAATTCAAGCGCACAATCATTTATTCACAAATACTTTGACAATTCGAAGACTATCTTCCGTTTTCGAATACTTCCCCAGACGAGGACTGTTCTTCTGCTACGAACTCTTAGCTCAAACCAAGTCTTATTTCGCCATAGCGTCCCATAGCTGGCTACTATAACTTTGCCAGAGCGTTCCATAGCTGGCTACTATAACTTTCGCCAGAGCGTTCCATAGCTGGCTACTATAACTTTCGCCAGAGCGCCCCATAGCTGACTACTATAACTTTCGCCAGAGTGTTCGATAGCTGACTTCTATAACTTTCAGTAAAAAAGGCATTCCATGGGAATGAAGTATCGCTGGCCCACGAATACTGAATTCGAAAGAGGTTCAAGATTGATCAAGAAATAGATGTGTGGAGCTCATGACTAGGTCATAATATGATTCACTTTACTCAGATATGAGTCATGGTTCATGCTCAACGGTGTCTTCCCCACCGTTGGGATTGTCATTTACCGAGTGGAATTTTTCGTACAGATGGAGACTATCGTTCGTATACGAGATACGTACCACTTTCAGACGAGGACTATCGTTCAGTTTATTTGATGATCCTCCTCAGAAAGTCATTACCTAAGCGTAGGCTGGCAAATGCTTGAGCTGAAGCGCTGGCTCTACCTGCAGTAGCTTCGTACGAAGAATAGTGGGCCAAATTAGAAGGTAACGAGACATCTTTATCATCGCGATACTCCTAGCAAAAAGCCTCGCTTTTTCTCTTTACTAATGCCTTTATTTTTGTGAGCGTCTGAGAGGAGCGAGTGCGTGTGGTAATGTTACGACATTAGAAAAATGTTGCTCAAGCCACCAGAACATGAGCAGCCGCATGCATAGCTCTGCAGAATTGACTCCACTCTATGTAATGGAATTAAAAATTTCGGCGCTTCTTTCTCGTAACGCATTGGCTTAATCAACATAACTTGCAAAGTTTATTGACGCTGCCACGACGCACATCATGGACGTATGATGCTATGAACTCGTGCATTCTACTTCACCTACTTAGAGTATAGCTCCATAAGCACTTTAGGATCATTGACTGACAAACTGGTTTCTTTTGCGTAAAACCTGACAAGTTTAGAGCATCTTTTCGAGTGCGAGTGTATTCTGATTTGTCACCTTACAAATTTTTCGAACCGTACATATTTAAATTCATGTCGCGTTTTATGTAGCACATTTGTTACGGTTAAATGGAGTGCGAGTACATTTTGATTTTATATTTCGCATTTGATGTTTCGGAATTGATTTGATAGTTTGGAGTCCAGGCGTATTTTGATTTGGCATTCTGTACATTTTTAGAACATTATCACGTGTTCTAAATTCATATCTTATTTTTCACAGTACATCAGTTATGTATGATTAAACAAATAGAATTCTGCTGAAAAACTTGGAAGAAAAGTTAATACGTTCCACTGAATGACAATTTTCTTTCATGACAAAATATTGTTCTGAACTCAAATCCCAGGAAAATAAAAGAAAAATTGACGATACTTTGAAGTGAGAGTTTAAGTTATTCAAAGTTCAACTCATTTTTTATTTACATTCTATATTAATTTTTAACTAAAAGAAATACTCATTGATGCAGAAACTTATAGCAAACTTTGTGCACTGATTAGTACACTTTAAAAATTTGAATTACTTGCAAGTAATTCTGGATAATGTACATTTGGCTTGAATAATCATTTATTTTCTAACCAACGAATAACACAGAGTGAAATGTTCACAAATCCGTCAAAAGCCGCTCAGTTTAAATATTTAAATATGAATAATAAAATAAACACTTTCGTGAATCGTATATCGACTTTTTAGAGTACCTGAGTACATTTCTAGCCAAAATAATATTCACCGATGAGCATCACCACTTCATAATCATATAACCATTTATCTTATTAGCAGACGTGCGTCACCACTTCATAATCATATAACCACCTATCTTATTAACAGAAGTACGTCACCACTTCATAATTGTACGACCACTAATCTTATCAACAGATATGCGTCACATCTTCATAACCCCCAATCTGTTGGGTAAACAGGCGGCCAAACTACGAAATTCATTGTGTTCAATACTCCAAGAGGCTTAACTTTGTATGAAAATGAAACAAACCAATGTAGGTGTAGATCTGAGTCTGTCGCCAGGAAAGCAACGCAGTAGAAATGTGTGAGCTTAAATCCTGAAAGTTAAGTCATAAAAATATCCCGGATGACAAACACTATGCCCCTGTTTCTACTACTATCAGTGAACGTCAAGCTCGTATTACGTGCTTTAACTATCAGAAAAGACATTTCAAAGAAGCGAAAAAAGTTATTTTCCTCTTCATGGAAATTGGCAAGTTTGAGATTATTTATTTTCATGTAATAAATTTATATTTATTATTCTTTCTTCCAGTATTGAAAGTGAAATGAATGCAAATAACTCACTCTTCATGGTTGCACTATGTCTTAATGAAGGCTGAGCTGAAACCGAAAGTCAATCCCTTAAAACATGAAAAGGCTGAAAAGTAAAACATCATTTCATCAAAGCTCTAAATCTTGTCTTAACTGTACGATGAGCCGCGGAAGGACATGAATCACTGAAAACTACAATAATTATTGTTATGGCAAGCAATCGGTTGACAATAATCAGTAAACCTAAACAGTTTAGCACAAAGCCTGGCAAGCAAATAACACCAACACAAATATGATGCACACACTCTCTGATCATGACGCGTAGCAGTTACAATAACACAAATATGGTGCACACACTCTGTGATCATGACGCGTAGCAGTTATAATAACACAAATATGGTGCACACACTCCCTGATCATGACGCGTAGCAGTTACCATAACACAAATATGGTGCACACACTCCCTGATCATGACGCGTAGCAGTTACACTAACACAAATATGGTGCACACACTCCCTGATCATAACGCGTAGCAGTTACAACACAAATATAATGCACACACTCCCTGATCATCGCGTGTAGAACGCAATGACACACTCGTTTTTATTACGACTTCCAAATTTCATTTGCTCATAAGATACAATTTAGACACCTTACAGTGTACTTGAGTCTGAATACGCGTCTCTCAGCTCATTCACCTCGCCCTTGACACATTGTTGATTTTCCCGTCCATTGAATAGAAGCATTGTTGAACTCTAATATCAAGAATGAGTGAGTTGAAACGAGCGATGCTTCCCACATCGTAATCGAGTTACAAAACTTGAGGCAATTCCTCCACACCCGCCCATGCTACTGAGGGTAGCGTGAATGGGCAGAATGTTCATCAGACGAAAAACAACCCACGGGTTTCTTGCGCTCATCGCAGCACACTCACACCCTCCGACCCTCCAGGACACTTCAAAATACTGTGCAACACTCGACCGACAATACCAGCCCAGTTCGCACAAACACTCGCCGGGGTATGAGTTTGTCCCGCTGTGCTCGCGTCCTGCTTTCTAATGTGCAAGCTAATAAGAAGAAAAATGTGGAAAATTGGTTCTAAAAACGTAAACATTAGAGTAGAATTCGCAGAACCATTCCGCACTTCACAAAATTATTCTCGAGGGCAAAATTCACTTCTGAAATGACTCAACAAATTTGATTGCAGTAAAAAACACGAATGTTTAGATTGTATTCATCTGCACTGAAATAATTCCAGCAGGCAGGGATGATTTGTAAAAGCATGACGCTGCCAAGATAACATTGATTTGTTCTGGAATCTTCACACTCTGTCTCAATACAGGGTGACACAGAAGAACGGGAACTTTTGAAAAATCCAATAAAATTACAAAAAAATTAGACACAGCAATTGATTTACTTCGAACACTTCTCCCCTGAAAATGATTTCGAAATAGTTGAACGATTCATGCGACATTCTTGATATCGTTGAAAGTTATGATATGCACTCTTCTTTTCTCAATTGCATTGTTAAGGGTTGATGGTGAAAAATTCAATTTCTGCACTAGTGAAGTGAAGTTGATACAAGAACGTTCAGAAATAGGAATGATATAGTCATGATACAGTGGTATAACGATTCTAAAAAATGGTATTTGTACCCTTTAAAGCATTTAGAAATGCCCAAGCGCAATGGCAAAAAAAAACGGCTCTGTATTAACGTTTTTCTGTTCGTGAAACATTGTTATAAATGCAAAATAATTTAACGTAAAGAAAATACATTTAAGCCGGTAAATATAAAACTAAATAGAAGTTTTTACGGCTATTGGTTACGGAGTTATAAGTATTTGATAAAATAAACTTTTTTGTAGCCCACCTTACATAATTAAACGCCAGGTGTCTCCTTAAATGAATAAATAAATAAATGTTTATATTTTTTGTGCGTAATTCCTAATATGTTTTTTCAATGGAAAGCTCATTGAGCACATTAAATTTGTAGAGAATTTTTTGCCGTAGTTATATAATATAGCCCAGTTTTGCTTGCTTGGTCCTTCCATCCGTCCGCCGGTCTGTCCGTCCGTCTTTCTATCACGCTCTTCACGCTTTAGATTGAAGAAAATTTCCAGGTCCGTGCTCCTAAACTAATAGCGAGATTGTCAGCTAAAGCAGTCCGTACCAAGGATACCAAAAATAACATGTGTTCAAGTTACAGTAGAGTTACCGTAAATACGAAGGTATCGTACGAAGTTAATATCATTTGTCCCGCCATTTATGGCGGGGTGCGTCTACTAGTTGTACTGATAAAGATAAAACTATTAATGGCCCTCGAGTCATTGTCCAGCCTGCTTGAAACAGCATCATATTGCGTTAATCTACTTTTTGATTTAAAATTTAAGGGACTAACGGAACCGAATAATACGATATTTTTTCTAACGATAACGTGGAGTAAAACTATGTCGTCAAATAGTCTCTGTAGTAACCGGCAATGAAGAGTAAAACTTATTTTAAAATTATGTTTTCATTATGAAGGGAAAAATGCATTCATTTCTTTACCTATCACCAGTGGGAGAGATAAAACGAAAATGCTTCGTATTAGGAAAGCGCACTATTATCAACAGTTGTCTATGTGATATTCCTGTAAAAAATGGGAATTCACAAGTATACAGTCGCATCATATCGACGTAACCCTCAATATTCAATTAAATAACTGTTTTCATATTTTTCCAGCAATAAAATCGTGTTTTTAATGATTTGGTTGCACGTAGGTAGCTTTATTTTTAAAAAATAGCCAGCACCAATGTTACTGTCGGAGATGCAATGATTCGAGTGACGATGTTCAAGCAGCAACACTGCCGCTATCCTTTGTGATCGGAAGTGGCCACATTATTGCTAAATGTTCGAGAGGCGAATACACTTTGTTCGATAATGTTTATTCCAGACAATCAAGTTTTATTACCCAACTCATTTCTTTGCAAACAATGGGAAACACGCATTATTTCTACGAGACTTTTTTGTATTGGACCTGTATTGTATTTATCATAGTTGTTATATTGAAGAGAAAGAAACTTAAAAATTTATTGACATGACCACATGAACAAAAGTTTAGCGGTAGAATAATTTTTCATTTCATTTTGTTTCAAAGAAATGGGGCTTCATTATTCCAACCCATGAACATGATGGTTTGCAACCTATGAGCATACAATTCCAGAGCTCGAGTGCATATTGTGGACGAAACCCCAGTACATTAATTTCACTCAAATACCCCGAAATTCTAATTGCATGCGGAAAATTTGTATTGGAACCATAAATTTTGTATTCACTTTTTATGACTCATTCGATTGTTCGTATGTATGACGTATCATTTCAGATCTCGCGCGATTCCTCATGAAACGAAAAAAATCGTGTACAGGGGGCTACAATTTTTTGACATTTGTGTGAAGGAACATGCGTCAAGCTTCGCACGTTGCGCCGCCAGAGACGGGCTGAATAAGTAAGACGAGGACATCTCCGTCGTCACTGAGACCCCAGCATTTCAGCTCCCGCTGGACACCTCCTTCAGTATTAGCGATGCGCGTCTGTCGGCGCAAAATAACCTATTCACGAAGGCAAAAGATGCTCCGAAGAAAAAACCCTCAAATGATCCATTGCGGAACATTTCAAACAGCTCCTGTATTTTCGAAAGCTTGTGTTTTTGGTGAAGCACGGCAGGGAAATTCTAGCGATGCATTGACTTTCAAAGCGTTTAAATATTAATCCCTTTTCAATGTGCTCCCCGTTAAGTATTATATTTTAAACGTTGAACAGGTAACGCTAAATTTCATTAACAGAAAGTACTCCCTGGCCTTCACTTTCACAGGAACTTCTCAAATCAGCTCTAAGCCTCGATTTTTTGTGTGACCCTGATTGCAGGCGTCGCCGAATCCTTTTCATTATGCTAATGATCTGAAATGATCTCTAATGGCACTAAGAATGCCACTCATCTGTCATAAATCTGATCAATAACTGAATCTAATCAAGCAATGACTGATGGCTCGAAGGTCTGTGGTTGGCTTACATTAGAGCAAGATTTCTGCCCGCCTCGCGGGGCGACTTTAAGAAACCTACGACGTCTGGGTTCCATGGGATCATCAGAAGGACTCACCTCACAAAACGTCTTAAATGTGTGAAAAATGAGAGAATTGTTCTGTTTTTGTTTGTTTTACATCAAGGGAATTGTCCTGATTTCACATGAGTTCTTCCTCCTGGAGAATATGGGGCTCAAAAGACCGTTGACTTAACAAAAACACGTTCTTCTTGATATTTGATACCGGCAGATTAAATTTCTAGCGCATTTTTCATGATTTCTTTTGTGAAAGAATCAATTCTCGTTGTCTTACAGCGAAGCACAATGAGGAGTGGTTACCTTCCCAAGAAAAGCTCTTTCTTTTCTTCAGAAAAATGTTATTAGTGTTTTCAAAGCACAACGAAAACTACATTGTCATGCATCTAAATATTATTGTGTGGGAATAGGATACAATTAGCTGAATAAATTCATTCAATTCGATTGTCACTCAATCGTACCATGAACTTCTGACGTATCGAATGTATTTCAGGCGCAAGAACTGAGACGAGGCCTATTTAATTAATGATGCGTACATTTTTTATGCCTATATTTCAGGTAGGACTACGGTAATTATTTGTGAGGGTCAGCTCTCATTACAAGACTGTTATTTACTTTATGACGGTCCGAATTAGCGACGGAATAATATTAGACGCGATGATGTGCGGCACTGACCAGATGGAGGAGTATAGACAAGGGCTCGCCTTCACAATGACTTCAAAATTCGAGCCATAACAAATGTAAATGTTCCCATCAGCGCATAAACACTGACCATTAAATCTGCGTCGACATGCGACGCCCAAGCCACTGAACACCGCAACTTTTTTTCATTGGAAAAATATTCGAATTTTCCGTGCGTGGGAGAGATTTCTAGGCGACGCAGACGAGTATTGTGGGTCCAGGCAAATTATGAGTACTACATGACATGATTGACAGTTGGAATACATATATTGATGATTAATTGATCTTTACTTAACGTTTGATCTAAAAGCTATTTCATTGATTTCGAACAGACAGCTATTGTGTAAATTTTCCGTGAAACAAAAACAAAATACAATGACTAATATAGTACTTTTCAGTTCATTAATACAAATACTATAACCTATATTTGCCTGTGATGTTATTTTAACTGAACAGATAGTGATGAACTTACGTCTAATAAGCTCTCTCTGAAACGCACAACACTAGCCTCGCTGAGTTCTAAAGAGCAGATCGCAGCCCGGAACAAAGCGCAAATACCTCATAAAATGAGCCTATTAGAAAGAAAAAAGCTCATGTTGCAAAGATGCGGGAAAAAACAGGTTATAAATAAAGCTACGCTTATGTCAGGAAGAATTTACAGTTTCCATTCAGTAATGTCGTCTAATTAGGGATAATGGAACGACCCTCTAGGGACATTAGGGGTCCACAGCCCCTGCGTCCCCCACGCGTCTGGTCGGCCAACCTTCACTCCTAAAAAATTTTACGTGCTTCATCGACTACGCTTCCTGCACTCACTTCCGCTGCATCGGATTTCCAAGTCGCGCTCTAAAAATCATTCCCCTGGAGCTTTTAATTCACTCAGCTTGAGGAGTGTTCCGTTTTCTTTGTTTCACATTTTTTAGCGGTCTCGTCATACAGTACACGGTTAGAGTGATCAGTAGTCTGATTTCATGAAATTGTTAGTGTTAATTAAAATTTAAGTGAATTTTTTTTGTAGTATTATTTTTGCGTAGTATTTTTACAGTTGCAGTTTCATTCCTTAATTTTGACACCTACTTCATACCTGATCCTTAATGCAATTTATAATTTATGTATTATCGGAAGTATGAAAAATGCGTAATCTCAGGATAATTACTGCCGAGGCTGGAATCTAACTTTTACAAAAAGGTAGTTTTCCTTAATCGAATCTTCATATCTGGAGAAAAAGATAAATTTGTTTCAAAGTTTCCACAGCATAAAAAATAATAGAATCAAAGGGTCAATGAAAAATAAATTTTCGAAAGCAATTCTTTTGTAATCATGGTTTTTGATTATGAAATACGTACATGCAACTACTGATTTTGAGTAACATTTGAGCAGTTGCATTTTGATCAAACTCTGAATTGGCGTTAGATCTCCGTCTCTTATCTCTGAGTGTCACGTTTATTACCCTTGCTATATATACAAGTTTTGTATCAAATGCCTTGTTGAGTTCTTATTCATCGATGTATAATTCCTCTTAAAATAATCATCCTTCAAATAAATAAGGATGACAATTTTGCTCGGAATTTGAAACGTTACAGGCTTCAACAGAACGTGGTTTTCTGGAACATCAAAAGTATGAAAAATATAAGAAGTTCTATAAACGAATAATACAAAATTTTCTCTGCATAGAAATTGCGAAAAGGTATGAAACCTCATAACAATAACAGACTTTGGGTTCTCTTGTGGTAGGTTTTATCGATGTAATTTATATGTCTCGATTTGTCGCCGTGAATGTCGATCTGAAAATTCATTTAATGGTGTTCTTGAATTTTATTATCATCGCTCTTACTGTTCGTGCGGCGTGCATGCTGATATTTGTTTATCATCGTACTTTTTTAGGTGATTTAAAAATTAATTAAGAATAACCCTCAAAAAAACGCATGAACACCTTGTTCATCAGCATTGCAGTTTGAGCATCGTACCCATTACCAATATTGAATAATAAATTAATTAAATTGAAAGTTTTTAAAGCGTACAATTTGTTTCTCTCGAACTTGAACTCCTTTTTAAAACGAATAATGTGCAAGCGGTTGAGAAATAAAATATTATTTAAAAAAATAATTTCTTTCAATTAAAATTATTTCCTACTTTTTGTTAAAGCTTTTCGACAAGGTTTTTTCTTTCCATCTAAAGTTCTTCATATTTATTGAAATACTTAGAAACATTTAGAAACATTTATTTACCACAAGTAATTTACANAATGACGAAGAACCGGGATCAGGATATATACCACATGTGGGTCCCAATAAGCTACAAGGCTTCTAGAGCAACCTACATAGAAATGAAGGCATTCAATTAACAGCACATCAATGTTTAATAACAAAAAAGGCCTAAGATTACACTCAGGTATGAGAAGGAATTTTGGGGAATTTTTGAATGAAATTCTAAACAATTTTTTCATTTACATCTTCCAGCCTCACTGGTGAAATTAGGTGAAATTAAACGGTCATGTAGAGTACTCCTTAGATAATTTGTCTCTCCTTTAGGACCGAATTTCTGCTCTGAGGAAATAATGTGTTCCTAACAACGAAGATTCAATATCAGTTTTAGGAATGCTTTCAAGCTATTTTATTTTCTTCAAATGCGTTACAAAATGACACCATATTCTGTACATGAGGTGTGTCCAGGACTCAAATTCCTATCAGGAGAATAAATTTTCGGTGTAAAGGGGAGGTAGCCTGGTATTCACTGTAGAGTAAAATTCGTTACATGAACTGACAGAATTGCTGCCTTAAAGATATCTTCAGTGGATTATTGAGCTTGTTGATTAATTCTTCCTCTCCCATAACTTTGTCAATAAAGAACCGTACTTTACACGCATACTTTATTCTAAAATTTCCTTTTACCCCTACGATCGCCCGTAATTCAAAAATTTCAAATAATATTTCCAGCCCAATACGGTCCCCAATTTCATCGAAAATTTCCGAGAATCCCGTCGAGGTGTCACGAAATCGAGGGCGATGGCGCGCATTGTGCAGCCGCCGCTGCGGGCCACTGACGCCCTCCAGTCAACAGCCTCTCGAGATCAAATGCACCGAGTGAGGCACTCCCGCACGCTAGCGCGTGGCCCTCCAGCGACACAGAGGCTCGACTTCTGACTTCAGCGGCGGCCATTCCTAGAGTGCAGATATCGAACTTTTGTTTTCTCAGTGGCGTTCCAATGCCGGTTGTCAAGAAATAGTCTCGATCCGCTGTTTTTTATTGCTCAGATTCGTTATTTCAGTAGTGGGAAATGTGAGTTGTTTACGGTACTCAGCTTTGTTATTGCTGATGGAAAAGTGAAAAATACTGAGAGGTTTTATTGCAGTGATGGAGGAAAAAAATAATTACGGATATCAAATTTGTGACTGCGGCGTTGGAGAAACGTGAATGCGCATGTCAGAATTCAAGAATCCGAAACCGTAAAGTGATGTCGTCTTTGCCACTTAAATTTTGGTCCTAGAATAACTACTCCCACATTCAAATATGCTTAAACTATAACTGCTCCGAGACCGGAAAAAGCATTACGATGTAAAAATCTCTAATGCCCTAATGATTAGAAACATTTTCCAGTAAATTTCAATTGAAATTGGTTTAGGAGCGTAATGTGTTATAAAGTTTAATTTTATTCATCGAGCAACGTAAACAAGAATTGTAGCACTGTTGTTTATAAGAAACTTGATTGTCCTATTTTTCCAAGCTCCCTCTCCCATACAAACCAATCTCTTTCTTCATTTCCAAACAGAGCTGGGAAAATCAAAGTTCATTATCCACTGGACGAAAACGCGTTGAAATTTTCCCATCAACATTCCTGAAAAAAATGTTGGCAGCGTCAGACGATGTGACAGTGAAACACTATTTCACAACTCAGATTTATGTAATTTTTTACGCCGTAGTGACGGAAAAATTACAAGACACCTTTTGTTATCCTGTGCGAAAGTTTCACCATTTGAATAGTATGCATGCGCCCAAATGAGTACTTGTGCGTGCACAATTATGTACATGGAAATGTGTACAATAGTAGTCACGTTGTAAAATCTACGTGAGAAATAATTATAACTCTCAGTTATATTGAGGAAAGGCCTTCTCTTGCCACATTTTCTCGTCTACAATGACTGCAATCCATCTTAGAGTTAAAGTGGACTTCATACTTCTAAGTCTGTGGGAGCTTGTCGAACGAAATTATCCTTTTTTCCAATTTTTCGAGTTTCCTCCAATGTCCTGCAAAGAGAGGAGAATGCGGGACTTTCAAGAAAAGACTCCACATCAAAATGAAGTTTTGAGTGAAATTGTATATTAATGAGTCTATTTTCACGTCTACAGAACTTTTCGTGCAACTGAAGTCGATCAATAAATTCTTTGGCTATATTAGCTGGAGGTGGCTTTTCTATAGCAATTCTCGAGTTTTTGCCTCCCTTGTATCCTTTCCAAGGAAGCTTAATTTTTCACTGTGAAAACCTGCTGCTGTAAGGGGTGTTTCGATCATGTGTAGCACTTTTCCCATTGCAGTGAGACTGATGCAGTGATAAAATTATGACCTAGTGAAAAATTATAGAATATATCCTTTACCTTGTATTTTTCGTGATGTATTAGTCCTACATAAAATTTTTATTTAAGTAACTAATTTGATAATAAAATTGATGCTGAAAGTCCTACTAATGATATGACTAGTTGTAGGGAACCAACTAAGAAATAATAAAAATACACCATTTTTCAAATTAAACTTTCATTTTTCCCACACAAACAACTGTGTATTTTGTTTGTTGATGCATAATTCACAGTTATTCTTAACCCCAACGCATTCGTCTGACACTATTTTATTCTCACGAAAAAGCATCCCGAAAGTCAGTATATTTCGTACCACTGACGACAGTTTTAATGAGCAGAAAACACTTGAGAAGAGAGAAAATTGTTACTCAAGAATTATTCGGCAGAGCAATTTCTGCCACGGGCGAGCACTCCTGCTTTTCTGCCACACTTCAATAGTGGACCCTGAAATACGCCTTGAAGAAGTCGTATCATAATTAATGCACTCCCGCCAGAAACGAACATTTTCTTTCCTCCTGTTATCGTATTTACTCGAAGACGCTAAATCAATTCGCAATTTAAAAAAACGTAAAGCATTTCACGACAGGACCACGGTTCGTATCATCTGCCAATATTTGAATTCCGCGCGTAAGAAAATGTGCATCAAGTTTATTACCAGCTCCATGATTTTGCGCGAGTAAATTTCATCGTAGACGTTGAAACAAGGGAAGAACATCCCACGGACTAGGTACACAACTCCCTCCTAACACCTCATGAATTCACCCTGCAAGACGCTGGTTTAAGCATTGTAAAGCGACCTGTTCTCTGTTCTTAGGTAGGTGCACGACGGAGGTCGTAAGATGATATTCAAGTTTCACATGAGCTCATAGATTCAACCTACGTGATGTTCGCCGTGGCAGTGTAAAGCTGCGTGCATTTCTCTCGTGAAGATTCATTACAGAGAACTGGCGCGTCCTGCCTCTCCTCAGCACTTGACTTCCGTGTGATTAGGACTGCTGAGAGGAGGGCGCTGGGCCACCGTGGCCAAGGGACCGCATCATCAAACACACAGGGCTCCAGGCGTGCTCTTGGTCGCTAATCAGGGATTTCTTAACAAGCATCTCGCAAACATGGCTTTCGAGTGCACCAACAGGGAAATTCAATGAGAATGAAAAGTTCTCAACAATGCCGTTTGTTTTGATTTCTGAGCGCAGGAGAATGAGCAGACAAATTTGCCTCGATTTCCAAAGTGTCTTTGTAATTGACGATGATGTACAATCTGGATGATTTATTGCGTTTGTACGCGTTACAATAGATCTAGATACCTGATTGGACAAAGATGTTAGTATGGAGACTTGTCTATTAACTTGCCATAGTGAGGTCGACTCTTTAATTGTGCACATCTTTCAATTAATGTAAGAGTTCTAAGTTTCAAGTCCGACAACAGAAATAAAATAACGAAGCCTCGAATGCAAGAGAATCGAAGACTTATTTATCGGTAATTTTTCTGAAGACATTGTCTCTTAAGCAGAAACACGATATCGAAGGAAAAATATCCCCTTTGATATCTTGAATACATTTAGGGCGTTCCGTCCCAGGCCGCACAAATGTGCCGCCTTATCGATCAGGAACATCATGCTTAACCATTGTTTCTGAAGAAAAGTACTGCACTTTCGGTATCGAACCGAGAACTTCAAAGGATATACAATGTACATGACGTATACAGTATACTCACACCTCGAGAGTTCATTCGACCCATTATGAATTAACCAAGGCACATCACGCTCACGCACAGCTGGAGCGAACATTAATTTGATCATACGGAACCACTTGTAATAAATATGTTGCACTTTAAAATTTGCTGATTGGTGCCAAAATATTTTCGTGTATATAGTTTCTTTGCAGCCTCGAAGTCTTCCTTGGAGGTCAAGACCCACGGTATGTGTCAACATCCATGGAAATAATCCAGGAAAATCACAGCCATAACCCCGACGTGGTGTGGCCGAGCGAGTGTGGGAGCGACGAAGCCTGTATCCTCAGATGACAACAACAGCGCGCAAGATAAAAACACTACGATACGCATCACTGGAATTACATCACAGTTCCTTGAGAATATCGCTTCAAAATGAAAGGGCTCAAAGCTCAATTGGCATTTTTCTGATTCAATTTTAAAGGAATCGAGAACGCCTTAACCTAAATTTTTTGTGTTTTTAAAACTAGGCTTTCTAGAGTAATGCAAGTCTCTCTAGTTCACTAATTACTGTATGGTGCGTGCAGCGTGCCTCCGAGTGCATCGGGATGATGTTCCGAGCTTGAAGTATTTTTTTATAAAGTAACACCAACCTTTCGAGAAAGTTGAAGTAACATTTCTGTAGCGAGTTCATATTCATGGGCCATATGCACACAACGCTGACCACCTCTTTATCTAATTACAAGACGTATGATAATTTCAAAAAATGCTCGAAGTTAAATCTTCTCCCTATATTTGAAGTCTTTCTTCATTGTTAAAGCAGCTCTGTTTCAAACAATGGCCCTAATTCGTATTGCGATAGATTGAAGGTAATCAGAAACCACAATAATTATGATTTTTGGGTATGCGGGCTCGAGAGACATATTTATTTTTTCCTGATGTGTGTTCTCTCCTACGTCAATGAATCAGTGCGAATGCGTGATAGTCAAGTATGCCGTTCATTAATTTTTCCAGGAGCATCATAAAATATAATATGTTTTATATTCTTCTAAGTTCTTTTCGTTCCACAGGCATTTTGCTATTTCTAATGAAAGATGGAGATGAACTCCTCGTTTGAAGAGACAAGCGTATCACTAATAATTCACCAAAACAGAATGTTTCCTGAATAAGAAATTTATGAAATTATTAGGCAACTATTATCCAAGACGAAAATTAGACTGCTCATTGAATCGATATCTGACTCAAATAAAAAATAAACACTTAGCAATCACATAGTTGTAATCTAGTATCCAACATAATACCTGCAATCTCATAGTTGTAATCTAATATCCAACAGAATGCCTGCAATCACTTAGATACAATATAATACACAACGCAATTAATGCAATCACTTAGCTGTAATCTAATATTCAACATAATGCCTGCAATCACATACAACATAATACACAGCATAATAAATGCAATCACTTATTAGCAATCAAATATACGAAAGAGTGCTTGCAATCCCTTAGATGCAGTTTAGTATGCAGCAGAATGCTCTGCAATCGCTTGTTAACCAAGCCAAAACGATATGAGCAAGAGGCGAACTTTACCAGTGTGTACATAGTTTTGTTGATGCTCAACGTATTTGGTGGAAATAACTAAACCAAAAATAAAAACATTATTGCTGTAAGATTGCGCCGACACATCAACCAGTTAGTTAACAGGTGCTATTTCAATAGATCATCAATGTAAGTGCTACATCGTGATTTATAAGGGTATTTCAACGACTCTGATAGCCCTTTGATCACATTCGACCTAACCCGGTACCGATTGGTTCATGGTTGAAATATACTTCATTTCCTTGCAATCATAAAAATCAATATCATCTCTGAAGTCGATGCTAAAATCTAAATCGATACCATAAAATACTACGCATTTGTACTTCAAATTTACTTTTTCAAGTACACTTGTACAGTTGGCTGCGTGGAAAGCAATTCCTTTCATTTGAAATGGTTTGAGATTACCGCGGAATTCATATTGTGCTAGAGCCAACAAATCCCAGAGAGACAATAATGTTCGAGAAGAAAACCTTAGGGTCGCATGTTTTTGAGGCGACCAAGACCCGTATGAGAGCGACCTAATCCTTCTCGCGCAGCCCGCCAGTGAGCTACGAGGCGCACTACGTTATCCCTGAATTAGGAAACAAATTAACACACCCTTAATGCGGTGTGGGGCGCTGGATTAGCACGTTGTTTAAGACAACCAAAGGATACCCTGCGACAACTAAAGGCTCTTTAAGACGCCTCTGACTCTATTTATGACCGTACAACTCTTGCCATGTGACATACGTGCGACAGAGCCAGACCCTTCCATCATGACCGGCTCTACCAACAAAAGCATCACGGCTCCGTCGCTGAATCAGTCTAACTAATACTCAAGACCTCATTAGCGCTAATCTAACCCTTGCATCGCTGAACAAATATGCTACACACGTTACCGCTGCCTGCGTAATACATTCCCGCACATCCCATACAATCTGCTGAAGAATTCAATCACGGTTCCTGTAGAATTAGATATATCTGTAATTAGTTGTTTTTAAGAGTGTAGGCGATATTAGATTAGCATAGGCACTACGACAGGGAAAGGCATTCATACGACATGAATTGCATCAAAAATCTTATATGCTACGAAAATATGAAGAAACTCTGGAGCTGATGACAGAAAATTGTTTTCACGTCAAGTTTTCATTACTCTTTTTCTCGGGGGACAAATATTTATTCAGTAACGAAATTTCCCTAACAGATGGCTACTCTAGACTCATTTCTATGATTATTGTGTATTTCACCCAGTTAGGCTACCCTTCATTCCATTTACAAGATGTTTACAGACTGACAAGTTTGTACAACAAAAGAATGAAACTTCTGTTCTCAGCTGATCGTTGCATCAGTGTTCTTGGAAAAAACATTCAGCTACTGAGACTCAATCCCAGAAAAATAACATCAAATACGAAGAGCAACCAAAAAACTTTCACACAACTCTAAGAATTTCAAAGTGCGCAATGTTTTACGAGTTGATCCATAGTCAAGGATATTTTAAAGCATATCGCAATCTCTACAATGCTAATCAAGCTGAAAAAAACAAGATAGACGCTGAATTTAATTTTTCCTATTCGCTTCTGAATATCATCAGAACTTTAGCATCCTCCACCGAGCTTTTCATATTAGATATTTAATTCATGATTTAATGTTCGGGCAGTTTTAATATTCCTTTATTTCACGTTGATGAGATGACGCATTCATATGACATGCGTTTAATTTTTGTATTTATCGATACCAGAAAAATGGATCCTACTTTTTACCCCCTATAAATACACCGATGAATCATAAATTTAGGATAATGGCAATAGTTCTTAAAGGCTACATAGTTCACTTATGAAAAAGTAGTAGAACCACTCTAACAATCATTGTAATAACTGAGAAATTGTAAAACGTTTTCAACAGGTTATTTTGGCCATTTATAGTCGGGAGAAGCGAGGTTGAGAAGGAGCTGGTTTTGTTGTTCAATATTCCGGCAGACTTGTGGAAAAGAAGGAATGACATTTAGATGTTATTTCTAGGCGACTCACTGTATACCCTATGCAGCACGATTTTTCTAATCATTCAGGCGAAATCGCAAAAACATTCAACAACGTTTGTTACAGAAGCAATATTGAAAGATGATTTTTATTTGATAAAAATGTTTATCCAACTGAAATATTCCTGGTTTCATATCTCTGACAGCTGTGCTTGATGTAAACGTTACTGGCTTTTTCTGAAGGTGTATTGTCATGTCGATAAGAAGTCCGAGTGATGTTTTCGTCCAAGTGGCAATACAGTTGATTCAAAGTTTGATCTGTAAAGGTAAGACTGAAAATTTTACCAACATATTAACATTTAAAATCGGAAGCCTTTCCTTCAAAAAATCCTTGTTTAGTTTCCATTTTCCCCCGAAGGACTTCAGTCCGGCTAGCAACAAAGCCCCTTGAGAGAAGAGCCTCGATCTTCCATTGGACGATTTAATGGAGTCCACTCGAGCAATTTTATAGACTCAATTGAGATCGGAATCGGCATCAGTGATTCAGAAGCTCCCCGATTCAAAAGCGTAAAATATGATCCTTCGACTTTTTTGACAGTATTGTACTCTCAAGAATCGAGAGCTATCCTCGTAAAATGTGGGCGCTTCGGCCGAGAAGCTCAGGCTGGCTGCCCTGCCATATTAATTGGTGATGCAGCGAAAAGCTTCCAAAATTTTTGTTCTAGTTCACAATGATTCCTGGTGGACAGCAGCTTTCAGTCCTTTAATTAAAACAAAGGAAATATTCGGTCGGGAGAAAAGTTTCTTCCATTGGGTTTAAAGGGCTACAATCCTATGAGTAACATCCTTCATAGAAGGTTTTTGTTGAAGAGTAATTCGGAAACACGGTTATAAAGTTATTATTTTACAATTAATCGAAATCTTGAATATAAGATTATTGTTTTAGAGCTAATCGAAAACTTGAATATAAGATTACTGTTTTAGAGTTACTCGAAAACTTAAATATAGGAATATTGTTTACAGTTACTCGGAAACGTATAAATGAAAGTATTGTTTTAAAATTAATCAAGGCCGTTAACATGAGAGACGAACAGCGAAACAGGGAATTAAGAAACCTATATTGTTACAATATCGTGAGACGAGCAGAACCTTCCTCTACAACGCATTGTGATTTTAAAGTCACCTCCAAATTGTCCCATTCATTCAGCTGTGCCCGGCCGGTGTGTCTCCGCGTATTCACAGCCTCAGCTGCGCCAGATGTATTTCACAGACATATTTGCCTTTTTTAGGCAAACCTAATTCACTTTTTCATGAAAGTGTACTAGTAACGGTGCAGTCTTGAAACGAAAATTGTCTTCCCAAAATGCTAACACTGGAGTAAACAAGTAATACTCATATAAGATAATACATGCAAGTAATTACTTTGAGTTTCGTTAGACGTTACTCATCAAGATCCCATACGTGATACATTATTAGCTTCATTTTAAAGTTGCAAATGCACGATAGTGATATCTTTCAACTTCAGACTCTCGACAGATAAAATTCAAAGTAAAGTCATTGATTCATATAAGGTACTTGAATTTTGAACTATCATACTTTGGGTGCATGAAAACAAATGTGTTTTAAATATATTTCAGTGAGAGCCCCACTATATATTTTGTACGCTGAATACTCCGAAGTTCGTCTCATCGTTTAAAGAAATATTCACTAAAATTTATCTGCGAGTCAGATGTACTCATCAAAAGTCCACTCCTGCTCGATCAGAAAACCTGAAAAATAATTTCTACATTGAATTAACTGCAAGACATGAAACAGAGTAAAAACTATTTGTGTTTAGCTGTTTTATTATTCGTAATCCTCACAGAACGGTCACGGCTGGTAAATAAGTTGTACTGCTTCGCACAAAACAAATATATTTTATATTTGCGTGAAAAATTTTGTTCCGGCGCCTAAGACTTGACTAACAGACTGAACTCACAATTTCCGGAGCTACCGAACGAATATCATTACAGAGATCATGACAGAGACTAATTTTCCTTCTACTGTAATTCGGAATTGACTAGATCACTGTGCGCCTGTTCTTTGTGTGCCTTGCATGGGGTCTTAGTACTTTATGTACAGTACAGGTACTTTAGAAGTGAGCTTTGTAGACGAAAATTTACACTAGCGTACACGATCCTAACTCTCAAATGAAAGTTCTTGACAACCCCGAACAGGAGTAATAAACGCCTATGTTTCTTGTCAGTTGTCCGATACTACAATACAATTTATTGTCACAGTAATCAAAGGTAATCTTTCAAGAATTATGCAGAACAAACTTCGGACGAAAACAAAATTATCGTCTGCCTGTGACACAACGCGCGTCAAGCACGTGGGCACTCACTTAAAATAACCTTACATAATTTTCAGTAATCTTGGGCTACAGGTATTTCAGTAAAATTAAAAAACCATTTTTTGACTTAATTTTCATACCAGTAGAATCCCTCACTCAATAAAAACTTTGAAAAAAGCGATCGAAATCTCCTCTAATGCTTCCTCTGATTCTTTTGAATTATTTCATCCTCATCCACTTTGATATACTCACGAAACTCTTCTCGTGCGAAAGCTGATCACGTATCGCGCTGCCTGCTCCCGTTGGATCTTAAGCTTAGTCAGCGCAGTGTTCAGCTTAGGAGTCTATTGGGCCGAAGGGTATCATCTCTGTTTTGTATATATTTCCACACGCACCTTTGAACTCGAGACAATTGCTAGCGCATCATGCAAGTGGCCCCGATGATATGTAGAGCTGTTGTCGTTTTCTTTCTTCCTTCTTTCGCTCGCCTCTGTAACATCCTTACTTCTCGTCCGATTTTGCACAACTAACCGTCGAGCTGCTTAGTAAGTTTGTGGATTTTTTACGGTAGCAAACCACCGAAGTATTTGAGCAAACGCCTTTTTTTCTTTCCGTTTTCCCTCCAAGTCCTGCGCTGGCCACGAGAGCAAGAGCAAGTTGGCAAAAGTTGGTATACTCTCCATCATCTCCCAAACTTTGTGCATGTCTTGGTACAGTGTGGTAGACATTACAGGAGCTATGCTTTCGTTTATTGTTACTTAAACCTGAAATTGACTTGAACGCCTCTATTTTTGAAGCTTTTTTTTATGGATTCTTCCCTACAGGAACCCTTCGAGTGGCTCGATTGAATGGGTGTTACTCGATGTCTTCCACGACTTGCCAATCCTGTCGAGCTCCAGTCCGCCTTTCTATCCAAGGTAAAGCGATGACGATTCAATCGGCCTCTCGAGTGGGAGTTTCTTACATTTGAGTTTGCAAGCACTCAGGTAAAATTTTATAACGCCTGCTTTATTGTGTTCGTTCGTTCTAGCACACCTTCTCCTAAACAACCTGAGCGCGAAACGAGGCCCTTTCTTTTAAATAGAAATGCCACAAAAACTGTCTAAACTCCTGAAAATATTATTGAAAATGCTCGTTTCTCTATGGTAACTTGTCAGCAATTGACAAAAACAACCCCTGCCTCAACAGAAATGTATAAAAGAATTCCTGCGAAGATACAATCTTTCATCTCACCTGTTATTCTGGATACTACGAATCTACATACCCTGCCCGTGTGCGAATTTACACGGCATTGGACTTTTGAAAATTTTTTGGTGCATGTAAATGAAATCGCCTCTGAAGAACACGCTCAACAAAGCTTGTCGTGTAATTACAATTTATTGCATAGACTTGTGACTTGAGAGCGAGATTTAGTTCTCATTAACCTGTCTGACTACGCTCGGTTAGTCTAGAGTCTTTCACATCCCAGGACCGCATGCACACGAAAATGTTACAGGCCATAGATAAAGGTAAATCTCATTCATTATAGGACTTCAACGAAAAATATCGTTGGAAGTAAATTTAATAGGAATGAAAAGTATCAGGGAATATTTTTCTCATAAATTCTTGCAGGTCGGAGTCAAGGGACTGCACAATCCCTTCATTGCCGACCTGAGTTCAGAATATAGAGCAAAGTTAGCATTCGATGTCCGTATTTGGATGTCTACCGATACTGCCTCCAGACATTGACTGACCGTGTGAAGGGCCCTTGATGTTGAGCGCTTTTCATGGACGTTTGGCTGTGTCTAGAATATGAAGCTTAGCCTTCAGGACATTACAACCGTCCTTCTCATCCATACAGCAGTCCTCTACAGTGAAGATTTCACGTAGTTGCTCTTAGCCTCTTTTCCCAGAAAATTATCTTGAGTACTTTTACGTCGTGACCCGTGCAGATCTTCCTTACGCTCTCTTCTAGTCATTCAGCACCAAACGATAGAAACTAATTCAAGAAGGTGAGGGTGACAAATTTCGGCGTAGCTAAGTCGACAATTAGCAGCTGTGAGGATAACCAGCATTATGGAATTCAAACGTTCATTTTCTGGTACTCCAGTAGATTTCGTCGTATCAGACGCCTTAAACGTGCTTAGAATTCCGCCCAAAGCGCGACAGAGTTTTCTCGCCCCTAAAAAGTTTCCACCGGTTTCTTAGAATCGTTTATTATCTCGTGAACCTATTTCGGCTCACTCTTGACCACAAGTTTTTAACAAATAGTTGCTACAGAGCGTAACAGCTCGTGGAGATTGATTAATTGAGCACTAGAATAATGAAAAGGCTCATTATTCTTAAAGAATTGAATGAGTAAAAATGAGTCGGACATAATTCATCTTAAACAAAAATTCCTTAACACTACGAATGACAATCGTGTCACTAAAATCAACACCAGAACATCAGCCTAAAAGTTAGGAGCAAATTATATCCGCATGATAAAATGTCTCTGCATTTCTGGCTTCTTCTTATGAAATCGGCGTTCAATGACGCTGTAGAGACGGGCTGTACCATCGCATGCACAAGGCAGCGCTCGACAGTCACTCAACTGATGTCTTGCAAATTCCACGTGAATTTTATCGAGCCTGAATGAAGTACAATGTTAGCTGTGGATAAAATAAAGCTAGCTGGGCATTCCTTAATTTAATCAAAACAACTTTCTTCTTGTTAAAATGGAACTAATTTGGGAATAAAATATGGTAATGATAACTCTAGGTAATAACAAATCCAGCAGCTTAGAAACAAAACGATAAAAATCCGACGAAACAGGTATTTTCAGTTTGAAATCGATGGCATTGGTCATTGGTTGCAAGAAATATTACTTCCAATCGACAGTATCTTATTGAAGTGTTTTATTCAAATACAATGATCAATGATTAAAATGAGCTATTTTGCTCTTGCGGTGGAATTAAGAACAGATGGTTGTCAATTTAAAAAAAATTATATGTAATTTTAGCGAAAACTATTAAATTCAAATCAAAATTAGTAGAATTACCAAACTTACTGACAGAGTGTACTCTTGATTTCCCTAGGGTACATTTTCACAGTATCAGAAAAATGATATAACGGTTAATCAGGTAAGTATTACGTTTTCGGGGAGCGAAATCTCCTTACCTCAGTGCTCCTCCTGCACCGTAACTGACATGGCAAGCAGCGTCACGGAACTGTGAGGTGTTCACGCTAACCACGTAATGAGAATAAAAGTTGACACGCTTCAACTTAGTTTTTTCCCCGCACTCAGTCGACTTCTTGAGACCGCTTTGCCTTCACCATTCACGCACCGCACCACTCCGCCCCACCACCCGCGTGTACCGCAC
>VOMN01003806.1:0-11003 GCA_014899125.1 Orchestia grillus
TCATATCAATTCGAACTCCGATGTACATTTTTGTGGGACACCCCGTATATCAATTCCCTTAACATTTAGACCTCCATGAAAACTTCACGGGCCCGGCTAGTAGTGGAATTAACACGATTTTAACCATGTATTTATGTGTGTCACACCTTTCATCAATAAATATGAAGATCATTGCGGTATCTATGCTACAGCTTGATCATAAACTTCCACGTGTAAAAATTCTAACGGAATTATTCGCGGGTCCTGCCAACTAGTTATAATAATTTGAGATGAACTGGAAGAACAGCATAGACGTAGACTTACGTGTGCGTCAGTGGCAAGAGCTATGATACCAATTAGGCAGCTGGATACCACTTGAGCTAAACATGGTGTTTGACCACTTGACGCACACTTGTGTGTAAAGTGTCAGGGATCGTCTTATAGGACTCATAAGTCGAGTATTCTAAAATAATACGTGTCTGAACACTGGTTTGCGAGTGTTGCCATTCGATATTGATGCTCGCGTCTGTTTCTCGAGTGTAAGGTGTAATTCCTTTGTTTTCCAAGCATCACATCTCAGTTATTTATACACATTTCGTCTCAGACGCAATTCAACACGGTGATCGTGGAAATCCGACCTGCGGAGCACGGCACCAACACCGTGCACATGATCCTCAAGCCTAAGATGTGCGAGCTGCTCTCCGTCTCGCAGGTGGTGCGACTGGTGTCAGACACGAACCTGGCTCTCTACGTCAGGCAGATGGCGCTTCATTCTGTCGTGAGTTGTAGCAGTCGAAATACGAGGGTGATTCAAAAAATACGCGGAATGTTCCCATGACCCGAGTGCCAACGAGATAAAATATGCTCAGACTTGTAGACTATTTGGAAGGTCGATAAACTGTGACAGGAGCCAGTTATGTAGAAGTTTTTGTTTTTTGAGGAAACTGACATCAGAATTAGCTAAAAAGCGTCCAGGAAAGCTTCATTATGGAATCCTCTTCCATGACGACAACAATCCAACGCATTTTTCACGCGTTGCAAAAGAAGTTTTGAGAGAATTTCGGTGGGAATTACTGCCACATCCACCTTATAGTCCAGACTTAGCCCCATCTGACTTTTTTTATTGCCAAAACCCAAAGAACAGTTGAAAGGAGTCTATTTAAATAGCACTGGTAAAGCAAAACCCGCAGCAAAAACATGGCGCATCAAAGGGTCTGCAGATTTCTTCAAAAATTGTCTAAAAGGATGGAAGCACCGCATGGAGAAGTGAATCTACCTTGATGGAAGTTATGCTGATAAATAGATCCATTGTATAGAAAAATTCGTAAATAATTATAAAATTCCGCGTATTTTTTGAATGGCCTTCGTAGCTGTGATTGTCCAAGCCTTGGACCCAAGTGCAACCCTCTAAAATAGTGATTCTCTAAAATGTAACATTTTTACGTTTGGGTCTTCTTTGCAATTTTTAAATAGCTTTAGATCCAGTAACAATTACCTGGTTCAAGACGTGAGGTGACAAAAACTCGGGGCTACATTTGTTAGACTAGTGCTGGATTGTATTATTAAAAATAGGATTTGGTAACCCCTCCGATGGCCCCCGGAGGATCACGGGCCCCAACTTGAGAATCACTGTTTTAAAACATCCAGACGGCTGGGGATTCTGGAGTCGCTTGCATAGTAGGTGTTAGTTTACAAGCGTCAGGTGATGCAAGGTTATAGGATTCGTCATAGCTATTGCGGCGAGTGAATTGAGAATTCTACTCTTCTGTGTGCTCTTGAGCAATGGCTTTCTTCCTGATCTTCGGTTTATAATCAACTGGCCTCGGTACCCTTGGCGCACTTTGCTTACGAGATTGCATCGGTAAAAAATTATGATCAAAAGATAGTTTAGACCATGAAAGTAAATTGCAATATCTGTAATGAAAAACTGAAAACCGAGGCAGTATTAAATGACGCGAATATTTTTTCGCAGGTGCAAGGCCTGCTGTTCATAAAAGGGCACACAGTATTGTCTATACGAAAACAATTTTTAACTATATGAGAACGTTACGGGTCCGTAGCCTAAAACTTATTTTCCTATCTTCAGGACCCGTGACCTTGCGAAATAGTTGTATCAGATGTTCTGAAGTTTTTAAATTACTTTTGGAGAGAGAGAGACTATCCATTGCTAGTTCCTACGACCGTTCCAGATCGCGTGTCGTGTAGAACAACAGCTGAAAGGGCCCGATCCGTACGCTGGAAACTGGCTGTACCGCCTGCGGATACTCTACAAGCTGCGGGACCGTCTACTGGAGAGACTCAAAGACACCGAAGATGACGAAACCACAGACTTCACGGACATGCTCGGCCCCCGATAACTTCGTTAGGCTCCTTCCAGGTAAATTATTCAACTTGTCAGGGATTTTTGAAATTCACATCACGTCAACTCATACGATGATTAGAGTAGTGTTTGCGCACACGAACCTCCTATATTTTTTCGTGCATAATTATTTTGAAGGGTGAGCTACGCTTGGCAGAGCTAAAGTTAACGTTGACGATTAACTTAATTTTCCTTTCCTGCGCTCGGTAAGTAATTTTCTCCAAATAATTTTTCACATTTGAAACTAGTGCATTGAAGCCGTTTCTTCTTTGTGAGTGCATTACCGTCGTGCTTTAGTTGGGCATCCTTCACATTACTGCGACTCAGGTGCCCGCGCGGGATAGGTGCTGACCGTGTAAAACTTTTGGCATAAATCAAAGCATGGGTCACTCGGGCTCGTTCCTTTTACCTCATTCCATCGTATTTTCCTTTTGCTGTGGTGTCTGTGCGTTCCAGGTCAGTTAACATAGCCAACATGTGAAGCAAATAATTGAAATTTCATTAACCCTGAGTGAAAGTAGTATTGAACAAGACCTTGCACATAGCATAGCTGCTGCCTTCCATTGTGTTGCCAATGTGGAACGGGTCGACGAAATGGGAACCTATTTTGTTTTAGAAAACTAATCCAGTTCAAAAAAATTCTTCTACCAACTAGGATAAATATTAAGAACCAAACATTCTTTCGTGCATGGAACCCCTTGCGTGGCATAGGACACGCCAGAGGCAATGGGGTTTGGTTAGTTAGGTTTGTCTACTCTATGCTATCGAGACTGGCTTTCCGGAGGGGTGGACTGTTAGGTTACCTCAGCTCTAGCTAGGCCTTCGGAACTCAAATCTTTCATGCCCACATTGTTTCTTCTCCATTTTCAAGCCTCCTTCGCTGATCATGTTTTATCTTTTCTTCCTCTTTATATTTACTTGCTGTTTTATGCACAGGGAGTCCCGTGTTGGAATGTTTGTACATAGATTTCCCGTTTTCTCAAGCCGATACTAAATGTTTTTCTTTTCCTCCTCTTGAGATTGCACTCCAATTGACTAAGTAGCTGTAAACTAATTATAATCTGTACGTGGAATGTTTTACGAAACTTTATTCACTGTAATGAATTAGTGTCCAAGTTACGTTAGAATAGAGGTCGTCTTTTTAATTTAGCAGCTGAGTTCTCATACTTGGATTTCCCGAGCATAATTAGTAGTATTCGTGAAAGTGAATTCTATTCTGTGACGGTCTAACATGTCGGTGGTCGTGCCGTCAATCAAATGAAGTGGCCGCTATCAAATTAATCTTGTCCGGGTTGGAAACGTTATTTCAGCGGATCAGTTAACTTTTTTATCAGCTTGATCTTACTGAACCACTGAAGTTGGGATCGGAATGTAAGAAATTTATTTATGTGTGTATCAAAAAAAGAACCTTCAGGTATTTAAAATCCACAAGTTAGTCAGCGATTTTAAAATTCTACTTCGTATGAAAAAATGAGACGACGTGACTTTTCACCACGTGACAGGATAGAAGGCAAGGGGTCGAAGATTATGATGATCAAAGGTTAGTTCGAAGTAAAATCGCCCTGTTAACATTTTTCTCGCATCGCATTTTTTCAGATAACATTCACGGGGTTTCGTGAGAAGAGTGTAGCTGCACAAACAAGCGAGCGTAAATGACATGTGAGTATTATATCGTTTCCTCCGAGTTACTACGATTATTACCCTTCATAGAATTATGTATTTAGTGACAAAAATGCGTATTTTTCGGATCCGATGTTAATTTTTCGTTAAATATTTTATTTCAAAGTGTAGCTTTATTTAGAAAACCAAATGACGACTTTCTCTGTTTGAAATAGCCGTCATAATCAAGAGGCTGTGATTTTCCCGTCACTTATGATGACGCGTTACAACGGGTCACATAACGGCACGCGTAGACTGACTTCGCGCTCACATGATTTGGGATCCTTTTCTTATCTCCAAGTCAGATGGGCAAGTTGTCTTGGCTTGTGCCCTTGTGCGTAGCTTTACTTGGAGGTGTGTTGCGCGCGCTGCCTGCAGCGGATTCTGAAGCTCCAATTCTAAAAATTTACGCGTAGTTTAAAGTTGTTATACTTTCGTCATTTACCGAATGCTTCAAGTAAATTAGCCAGCACACTATTATTCGTGCTCAATGCTTGTTTATTTTTGTTTTGTTTGTTACTTTCTCAAATAAGAGACGCCTTATTCTTGTAAGAATATTCTTTCACGCTAGACGTCTAGTCTTTCGTTTCAATGCATTAATAAACAATATTAGCTGTTAATTTCTCGTCTTCATGTTCGGCTAAGTGTGAAATTTAATTAAATTTAAACGTATGTTGCATATTTTATTGTATCATTTTTCACTAACGATGTAGAACATGGGATTCATTTCGGCTGATCTCCTATGGATTTAGGAGAGTGCAGTTCGTACGTGGACGGACATCTGTGCCGGCGTGTTTCATGATTGTAATTTGAAGCTTGAGGTTCGGGAATGTGAAATTCCATTAGCTAAGTTTACATATATTTCGATGAACCAAAAGTAGAAATAGAACTTCAGTTTTCATTTTGTGACCGTGAACATATTGCTAGGTTAGTCCTGAAACAATGAGCACTGAACTATTGATCGCTTCACTTCTACGTAACTCAACTGTCTAGCAGCCGTTAACTTTTAGATTGCAGTATCTATCCCAGTAACAAAAGCAGCAAACAACTGTGTATTCTGATGATTACCACTCCCTACTAATTTTCTAGGAAGAATGTGTTATAACAAAACTCCCATGTATGTAGCTTTTATTCGTTAAACGTTACAATTGACCCTTTCGTTATGTCCAGCTTAAATTACTAGATTTATAGGAAAGCACAAACTTGCGAACATATGTCCATCTGTTATCATATCCCTTTGCTCAGTTCATTTTTTTGAGCATCCTCTTATTTCATCTTTCGTGGTCCTATATTCATGCATTGAATGCATTCATTCATTCATGCATTGAATGCATTCATTCATGCATTCGTTGCATTCATTCATTCATTCATGCATGCATTCGTTGCATTCATTCATTCATTCATTCATGCATGCATTCGTTGCATTCATTCATTCATGCATTTAATGCATGCATCGATGCCCCAAATGCATTGATGCACTAAATGCATGCACTGAATGCATGCACTGAATGCATGCATTGGAAGCACTAAATGCATGCATTGGATGCACTAAATGCATGCATTGGTTGCACTAAATGCATGCACTGGATGCATGCGTTGGATGCACTGGATGCATGCGTTGGATGCACTGGATGCATGCGTTGGATGCACTGGATGCATGCGTTNGCATGCATTGGAAGCACTAAATGCACGCATTGAATGCATGCATTGGATGCACTAAATGCATTTATGCACGCACGCAATATAAGTTGTAGTTAATAGTTATGCAATATGAAGGAAGAAACGTAAACAAAAAATAAATAGAATGAGTAGAATTAAATTTTTATTACAAATAAAGATACGTGCAAATAATAGAATCGATCACCTAATAGCATTAGATGCTATTGAATACCTGCGTCAAAAGAATTATCATTGACACTTCATTTATCAATATATGTTTACTGTGATTTCAAAAATAAAGATTGGAAATAACCCTTTTTCTACGATTAAGTGCTACATTTGTTTTGAACGACTAGAAATAATGAGATTGGGTATAGGTTCTTCAAGCAAAACATGAGAGGATGCCATACATATGCAACGCAAACCAGGATCAAAAATTTACATTAGTTACATCCGATGATACCGGACGTATTCGTACAAAGATTTTAATAAGGATTAAGTATATTATGTTACCACATTTACCTAAAATTTTAAATCTTTAAGACTAATAGTTAAGACGTTCGCGAAATTGCGGTACGTACGACTTAAATCTAGGAAGTTACTGCACCTTCGGTTCTCGGGTTGGACATCCCTTCGGCTCAGCATTTGTTGGGTTGAAAAGAAGCGACCCTGACCCTCCCTTCTTCAGTTCCGAGGACTTGTCTGCAACGTTTCACGCACTCGACGAAACTCCACAATGAATGCAAGCATAAATGATCCCTGAATTTGCTCCTCGTTTTTCTGGTCCCGCTTTCCAGGCAGCAAAAACATGACCAGTAGTCGTTACTGTCATTTTCTGTCGTATGCAGTTATTGGCACATCGTATGCGTGTTTATTTAGTTCATTATAAAAATGAATTGTCGCAATTGGTCTGTGATGTGGAAGTGACCTTAATTCATAGTGGTCTCCAGCATGCAGGTTTCATGTTGGTTGCTGAACGATGTCGATCGCTGCGTTTCTGTAAAGATGAGATAAATTCGACTCAATATTTTAAAAGCTTACCCTGGTTGGCAACGAGAACTAAGCGTCACTTTCAGCTGTGTTACTTTCATGTGCATTGTCTCAAAATACAGCATACTTTCAATTGTTTTTCGTATACGAAAGTACGAAACACAGCGACAGAAATCTATCCACTTTGCAAAACGCCCTACTTCGCACATGACAGTTTCCATAGACAACGAATATTTCCATTTTAAGGTTGTCCGTCATTTTTATGATTTTGATAGTATTAAATGTTCGATTATTAGTGACACATGGTTTTTCAAAGTGACTTTGTAGTTTAAAAAGTTAATGACAAAGGCAATTGATCACGTACTAAATTTACTTGATTTATTCTAAATGGTGGTCATCAAAGTACGTCAGTTCCAGTATGTACAATGAAACAAGTTATATATATCCATGGAATCAATTGCCTTCGTTACAAAATTTTTGAACTATTTAAACTTGACAGGCATCCTGTGTATGATGCAGTGCATGGTACTAGAGAAAATATGTATTCGGCTTAGGAAGTTCAGCAATGATAAAAACCATGTAAATGATACCCCACTACTAGCATTTTAGGCTCGATAGAGAAAGAAACTCAGAGGAGCACTAGATCATCCAAAAAATGTTTCCATAATTCCTTCCAGGTAATTGACAAATTAGTACTAACCGATATCGTCCGTTGTGATTAGGGATCACAAAATTTAACAAATATTAAATTAGGCTGCGCCAATAACGAATTCATTTGCATTGCCTATACGCGTTTGCGCTTTTAATCACCGAATCATCCGGAGACTTACGCTAGTTTACAGGGTGCGAGGGATATTTGAGGACATGTTTTCAGTTCATTACACATTCGAATAATTTTTTTTCCAGATAAAGTATTTAAATTAAGGCATTTACTCGAGAAATAAACTTAGGGTGTTGCACACCTAACGTCCGGCTACTCTGATGGTCTAAGGAGTTTTGAGTAGTAGAGGTCATGACATGCCCCCTTACATTTTTCCACAAGGGAGTTGGGGTTAATGCTGTTGGATACACTGATGTTCTAAAAACGGTTGTCTAACCCTTGATTGATAAATGAGCCAATGGAAGGCATTGCGACTTTCAGTAAGACTCGCCACCTTCTCACAAAGCCATAGTAACACAAAATTGGTTTTCAAAGAATTTTTCCGATCATGTGACTACCAATTTATGGTCCTCAAATTCTCTAAACTAAAATCCTACAGACTTTTACGGAGTGCAGCGTTGTTGAAAGTAAGACTAATCAACATCCTCATAGTACCATATGTCCACTACAGGCCGCCATTGTCCCAGCTATGTCAGAAATAAGGATCAGTTAATTTCAGTTCGTCAACAATTTCGGACTCGCGTAAGAGTAGCCATTAAAACCAAAGGTGGCTCCATCGAATAATTTGATCAGCATTTATCAAGAAAGATATTTGTACAAAGTTGATTTAAATACATGAATAAGTACGGTTTTTGCTCAAATATTCTTGTGTATTCAACATCCTAATAATGTCCCCAAGTAAGTCCTCGCACGTAATTCTCCTTAAAGCTTCTCTAAAATCTTCAAAATAAGCGTTTCTTCATAAATAATTGTATTAAATTAAATACGAACAAAAACGCTAAATCTCTTCGTAAAGGAGAAGCGCTGGGGTCTTACCTGCGCCTTTTGTTGTGCTAGTCAATTTCCTCGAGGGTGTCCAGCATGGGCTCCCCGAGGGTCTCTGGCAGCTTGAGGGTCAGGGGCCCCGCGATGAGGCTCAGGCATGCGAACACCGTGGTGGTGCGTTGCCTGTCAGGGGGAGAGAATTTCTGCAAACCTTGAATGTATTCGGGGTACCTTATTCAGGGTCAGCATTTAAACTTAATGATTTGGGGCTTCACATCAAGAAAAATTTTTATTTCAGTGGTGTAGCACCGTTCACTTCATAAATTTCACTGAGATGTATGCCTTCATTTATCCGAAATATGTAGGTTTGTCAGACGAAACGAATATTTACTCAAGATGTACATGTAACAAATGCCTCTGAGAGTTTAGTTCTTCCTAGTAATAAATAAACGACATCGGGAAATAAAACTGAAGATGCCATTCTTTACAATTACAAATGCATATCAAGCGTTGCAAATGACGATCTGTAAGTCTATTATATCTTAAATTGTCAAAGTTTTAATGGCAGAGTTCAGACAGCTTACACAGTTTTTGATACAGAAGGTTCGTGGAAGCCTTGAATCGGAAGTCCCATAATGTAAATTGTTATTCCGTCTTTGAGTACGTACTTCAGGTATTCCTTCGAAAATTTCACGTATTCCTTCATCTGCTATGATGAAGTAGTAATAGTTAGGATAGTAGCGCTTCAGTAACTAACTGGCACCAAAAGATAAGGGACCATTTAGTATGGACTTCGGAGAACGGGGATATGCACAAGGTGTGTTCCCACACCAAGTTCCTGGCGCATAGAAACAACAAGTTAAGAAGGAAAACGGAGAAAAGATAAAGAATTGTCAACGAAGATGGTATTAAAATGAAAAAAATAAACAAAGTGAGCATGAAAGATAGAAGTCCTGCAGCCCTAGCAAAAGCCGAGGTAACCTAACAGTGCCCCCTCCATCTCCCCCCCACCCTTCCTAGGGATCTGCTATGATGAACAGTCTTTGAATTCAAATATTCGAATACGGCAGAATAAAAAATAACAGAGTATCGTACATAATTAAAACTAATATGTACGTAGTAATACACAATTATTCAACTGACTACTGTTGAGTGAACACGAGCGCGAGAAAGGAAAATATATGAGAATCCATCGCTAACACTTTTCAGCACCTTAATAACTTCACACTGGTAAGGAAAGATATCATTTAAAAGTCAAATGGATGGTAACCCGACTTTCCTTAAATATAATTCCGGTAAATTTTATATTTTTTAAAGAAATCTCAGTTATTGGTAATTGCAATTGAAAATAAACAGAATTGCTTTTACCTCCAAACGTGTTTCTTTTACAGAAGTAAGATCCAAAATAATATGCATAACAACTCGGTACCTCCAGTAGGTTTTAGCTTTAAGTCCTGAACAATTAAATTTATTAAGAATTTGAAGTTTTCCTTGCTTGTCACTCACAAGACAGCCAATGGAATTTCACACACCTTTCTTTCCAAAGACCGAGTGTGTGAGGTTACTGATTTACTATACTTGGGTCCGAATAGCACATCAGATAAAACTATTTTCTATGAATAACACACAAGAAGATAAGGATGATACTGGAATAGAAAAGTAACAAGCGAATGAAATTTTTCCTTTCTTCCCAGACCTTATTCATAAAGGCTGAGAGAGAGTAGTGAGGGACAGACTCCCTTCAGAGAGAAAGTGTTCAAACCGCCGCGCGTGCTGGACGAATTATTAACCATTTATGCCCCGATGCGACTTTTTAGACATGAATGAATTCAACTTTAACACTACTTAACCGGGATTACATTAACTCTTCAACTAATCCAAAGCGTGAAGCACATGTTACAATGAACGCCGTTATATTTGTTTAACATTCCGTAACGTAGCCAGAAAACAAAAAAGGTTAGTTTACGGCAAGAAATAAATTTAAGACGTGAAGGTATGGAATCAGTAGGTCTTATGAGTCTCCACAGAAAACACCGGACTTCGCAAGTAAGAGCCTTTCCGTTAATAAGTACAACACTTAAAAACCGTTACCTTCGTATGGAACAGAAAATATTCTTAAAGAATTCTTTTTATTGGTTCAGTTTCTAAAAAAGCGTGTATGCCACGTGATGATTTTGAAAGTGCGCTTGGTTATACAATGTCACGGTTGGATAGCATCCCTTGTCGGGGCTCCATCGTGAAGTGATTGCGCGCTCCGTTTTCATGTGAAAAGGTAGAGGTTCAACTTCAGGCTGCGCTGATGGATTCTCGTAAAATTATGAAGTACTTCCCTTGGGAAAGAAAGCTTACACCCCACGTTCCTCACGCAGCAGTAATTATAAGGCAAAGATTATGAGTTGAAAAGCTCCTCAACGATTTCAAAAGAGCAAAATCAAGGGTCCATTTAGTACGGACTCTACGCACAAATGTGTTTCCACACAGCATTTACTGCAAATACCAAATTAAGATAGAAGAGGAAGAAATAATAAAGAGTAATTAACGAAGAAGGCATGAAAATGGAAAGGAGCAAAGTGGGCACGAAAGATAGACATCCCAAAACCCTATCTATAGCTTCGGTTATACCGAACAGTGCTAGCGCCCTCTGGGGAGGCCAGTCCTCACAGCCTAGGATAGACAGAGGTGGGCAGCGCTACTTTGAAATGTAGCGGCCGC